>JAVCKZ010087509.1:0-12050 GCA_034780755.1 Lepetodrilus elevatus
ACCAAGTGTTGCGTTCACCACATTGTGTGAATTTCACGACAAACAGTGATATATATTCACCACTTTGTGCTACGTTCGCTGGTATTTCTTAACCATTATGTTTAGGATTTTAATGTTCCTGTTAATAGTGTTACGTTCACCACATTGTGTGAATTGCATTGTGTTCTATTCACCACTTTATGCTACGTTCACTGGTATTTGTTAACCATTATGTTGGGGTTTTAATGTTCCTGTTAATAGTGTTACGTTCACCACATTGTGTGAATTTCATTGTGTTATATTCACCACTTTATGCTACGTTCACTGGTATTTGTTAACCATTATGTTGGGGTTTTAATGTTCCTGTTATTACCAAGTGTTGCGTTCACCACATTGTGTGAATTGCATTGTGTTATATTCACCACTTTATGCTACGTTCACTGGTATTTCTTAACCATTATGTTGGGGATTTAATGTTCCTGTTATTACCAAGTGTTGCGTTCACCACATTGTGTGAATTTCACGGCAAACAGTGATACATTCAACACTTTGTGCTACGTTCACTGGTATATATTTAGTTCAACACCAGTTTCATTTCATTGTTGTAGTTTTATGTTCACCTATGAGTGGGAAAATCACGACAAACAGTGATATATTCACCACTTTGTGCTACGTTTTAATGTTGCTGTTATTACCAAGTATTACGTTCACCACATTGTGTGAATTTCACAACAAACAGTGATATATTCACCACTTTGTGCTACGTTCACTGGTATTTGTTGACCATTATGTTGGGGTTTTAATGTTCCTGTTATTACCAAGTGTTGCGTTCACCACATTGTGTGAATTTCACGACAAACAGTGATATATATTCACCACTTTGTGCTACGTTCACTGGTATGTATTTAGTTCAACACCAGTTTAATTTAATTGTTGTAGTTGTATGTTCACCTATGAGTGGGAAAATCACGACAAACAGTGATATATTCACCACTTCGTGCTACGTTCGCTGGTATTTGTTAACCATTATGTTTGTGGTTTTAATGTTCCTGTGAATATTACCAAGTGTTGCGTTCACCACATTATGTGAATTTCACGACATCGCTCGTCCTCAAAGCATGGGCCCGTGTGACTCCATTTATTTCTATATATACTAATATCAATATTTCATTTGACTCGAGATGCACATACACTAGGAGAGCTGCAGACTGACACTATTCGACAGGAGGTAAGTGAGTTGCTTTTCGGACACTTTTCAGTAGAGCAATAGTTACTATTACAAGTCATATTTGGGGCATCTATGAGCAATAGTTACTATTACAAGTCATATTTGGGGCATTTATGAGCAATAGTTACTATTACAAGTCATATTTGGGACATCTATGAGCAATAGTTACTATTACAAGTCGTATTTGGGGTAACCAATGTAATTATTCTTGCACTTCAGATGTGTCTTTTATCGTGTTTATACAGTGTCAATCAATGAAGGTACATTATATTACCTAGGCTACTCATATAATGTGAAGTGTGCCACATACCTGAGAATATCATCCAACACATGCAAATGGATAAGATTCAAACTTGAACCATTTCATCAATCAATGATTCCGTATTTGGTTTGCATTAATCAATTATAGGCTTTCCGAATAACAAACAAATTTCAGAGTAGTTGATTAAGTAATTTATTTATTTTCACAAATGAAACATCTGACTAGAATCACATTTCTCCAATGAGAAAAACTATTTGACAGAATAAATATATAATATATATTTGGAAAAAAGTACAACAAATATAATATATATGTAAACAGTCATAAATATATGTATATATATATTTTTACTTTATAAGATATTCATTTACAGGACTCTGAATAATTATAACATTTTATGTAATATATGATTAGTAATTTTATTATAATTATTCAGTCCTGTTATTCAATCAGGGTCATGGACTAAGCTTCCCTCTGCTGGATAAACATAAATAAATAAAATTTAATACTTTTTTTTATTATTATGGCATCTGCAGTTGCCTCCAGTATGAAAAAGGTTAAAACATCTGAAGAACAAAATAAAAAGTGGTCGAGATATCTGTAAATAGACACAGAATGATAGGAATAAATGCATGGTCTTTGGTCCTTGATATACAGGGGCAGTGACTGCGCTTACGGTATGCTACAACTCTGGTCAGTAGTGTATGTAAGAAGCACTGGACCTTGTTTTAGAGGATGGGAAGTTGGGAACCGTGGAGATCATCTTCATTAACACTTTCCCTGCTGGATTAGGCACAGACACACTGTGGAGAGTTAATTGAGTTTGGAAATCACACCTGGCCCCCATATTTCACAAAGACGTCACAAATCATATCCCTTCTTAACCCTCTCCATCCATGCTGGATTATGAACAGGCACTGCTCTTTAGGGCATATCCGGTTGCCTCCAGCATGGAGAGGGTTAACTCTGCATCTAACTTAGGAGGTGATAAACTGGGTCATAACATTAGGAGCTTCTAACTTCAAGAGGCCGTCGTGAAATGGGGGCCTAGAGTGGAGACTCTGATAAATAATCAAACATTTGTCAAATCAATATTCTGTAGACAAAAGAAATATAATATGTTTCCCATAGACAAAGAGAAATATGATATATTAAAATAAATCCTTGTGTAGAATCATTCATGTCATTTGTAAAATACATGTGTAAAGGAATATGGTGGTGTATATGAAATGACTGACTAATACTGTTTTAAATACATATTATTTTGCAAATACAATTCAATTCAATAACATATTTAGAATAATCAGCATTCACAATGGCATTTCATTTTCAAAATATAATGGTAAATAATGTTTTGAAAGATTTATAACAAATAGTTATAAGTACTGGTTATAAGTTATTAGGTCATGTAAAATAAATTGCACATGTTACTACATATATATTGTAGATTACATAATAATAATATATAATAAATAAATGGTGTTAGTCCAACAGTTGCTATGATAATTATAACTAAAATGTAACAATTCAACATAAAATATGATTTCATGCTAAAGGGACTTGAACAGAATCTTCATTAACCCTCTCCCTGCTGGATTAGGCACAAGCACTGCTCTTTATGGCACATCCGGTTGCCTCCAGCATGTAGAGGGTTAATACAAAATACAACAAACTGATATCCAGGGATGAGAATGGGAAATTGTGTTTTCAACTGAAACAGCAGGGATCAAGAGTTTACAGGCCATGGGTGGCGCGACCATGACGTTTATGGGATCGACCCGAGCCTCAAAGTATGCAGATCCTTGGATATTAAGACATGAAAAGGGATTATAATTTTCAACTGATAACTTCTTTCTTTTCTCTGTTTGTTAAATTTTATTGTCACTATGTAAAACGAGTGAAGCAGAATGATGTTTAACCCTTTCCATGCTGGAGGCGCATGGAGCAGTGTCGGTGCTCATCACATCATCTTCAGAAATGGCATACCCCATGAAAAGCAGGGATTTTTTTTTTTTACAATTTTCTTGTGAAGAATTTGATGCGTTAAAGTGTCGATTCTTGCAAATTTAAACTACATACTTGAGCAATAGTAATTATAACAACCAAATCAGTAAATTCACACTATAGTTGACCAACACTCCACATTCTGTTCCAAGCCCCTTTAACAGATTTGAGTTCATTAACTGCAACATCCAACAAATACAATACTTGAACTTCAACCATATCACAGACAAAAATAGTTTGATATTTTACAGAACATTTTACATGATTATCATCATACTATTTTGAATTTGAGCGATTTTGCAAGTTGTATGCTAAAATATATATGGCAGTATTTGTGTGGTGGGAGGATATAATAACTATGTGTTACAGTAACGTCCATTAGCCAGGGCTGATACAGATGAAATGTACAGATTCTCCAAATCTGAAACTGCATGATGATCCCATTACCCTGAACGAGACATGAACCAATAAGGTGCATTAATTGCTTAAATCTGTAAATAAATTTAAGCAATAAATAATATACTCTGATAATAACTTAACATAAAAACAGAATAACGAGTAATTTTATGAAATATGATATGAAACAAAGACCTGATATATTTTTTTGATTGGGGTTTAGACTTTCAAGGTTTTTTCACGTATATCACAGCTTGTCAGTTTAGGGCAGGAGGAAACCTGCAACCATAGCTAATTTGCTTCGACGTGATTCCCTTTATGATTAAATGCTGTTTTTCCACAATACTCCAGCAACCCAATGAAATGGTTTTGGTGGGAAGAAAACCTGTAATAAGGTGTAAGACTCTTAAGCCTTAGCTTATGCATATTAATTAGTCGTCTAATTAGTTATACCTATACAGTACATATAACAACAATCAGATAAATATCTGTCTACTCTACAGCATGGCTACCATAAAACACACATATGACATATCCAACAGCTACATTTTTCATTTTTTGACAATTACACATAAATTTGAATCATAAAGATTCAATACAAGCACACATTTATTCTTTCAAATTAAACATCTACAAACACTGTATATATTCACACTCACATATTGCACATTACGCACCAATAATATTTAATTTTGGTCTACAGAAAGAAAAGAAAAAACATTTATTATTTTTATTACGAAGAACATGAGGTGCTTATAGTTATACTGCTATTGAATTTTGGAACAGACTTTAGCAAAATAAAGGCTCGCGCAACTACAAGTTTACATTACAAACAGTATCTAATTTAATCAAATTGGTCTAAACAAATATATTTATTTTTACTATATATTTCAACATAGCAATTTCTGACATTTTAGCTACCTAAAATTTCTGACATTTTAGTTACCTTTCAATTTCTGACATTTTAGTTACCTTTCAAATTTCTGACATTTTAGTTACCTTTCAATTTTAATTTCCAAATGATCTGCAGCATCTTCATTAACTACAGCTATTAACCCTGGAGATATTTCCCTCATTCTGTATTCATGAATTCAGCACAAAGCATGTGCATTAAAGCAGGGTAAAAGGGTTGGAGTTAGGTCCCTTGAAAACCTTCATATTTTAAAGTTACAATATCGACTAACAATAGGGCGCATAATATGTAGGTCAGGTCTATTTTTAGAATTTCTCATAATTTCCCAAGTTCGGTGATAACCAAACATAAGTACTACTAGGCCTTGGGTTAACTAAACTCCAGAGAAAATCGCAATACGATCGTGTGCTTAAATTTCTGTTTGATTCATATTATTGTTCAGCATCTGATTAGCAGTCCATAGATTGGAATAAAACATAAAGTATGTAAACAAAACAACAGCCAAGCACATGTGACTTACCATGTAGGTTATCATCAGAATTTTTAAACTGGATGTCTAAAAATAGAATTTGACCCACTTAGATGCCCTATCAACAAAGTAATGCATTTATCCCAGGTTTACTCATCATGCTCGGGGTCGTCAAGGTGTGGCTGGTATCCGAGTGGTAGCTCCGCCCACTTCTGCTTATCTCCCCTGGCCAGGAATCCGTAAATAAGGGCACCGCCTACATACATTGCCGCACCAAGATAGAAGACGACCTCCCATTGGCCAGCGTTTGTCTGGAATGCAACGAAAAAGACCATGCATGTGTAACATCCAAATACTTAATATTTTATTACAAGTTATGACGGCCTCATCCTGGACACTGGAAGGTTCTGTAATATTAATGCACATTATCGATTGAAAATTAGTTATGTGATGGTTAACACATGTGTCCTAGGGTATTATCAGCATATAATGCATACTTTTGAAGGGTATTATCGGCATATAATGCATACTTTTGAAGAGTATTATCGGCATATAATGCATACTTTTGAAGGAATTACTCAGAGGCCATATAGCCAGAGGGGCAATTCCTGAAACGGAGTGCATTATATGCCGATAATGCCCGAGGGCCTGTGCGTAACTACAACCTACCTGATCAGTGACAAGGGCGGCGGTCAGGCTGGGGCTGACGATGCCGGGGATGGTGGCGAAGGTGTTGGAGAATCCCATCAGGATGCTGGCGTACTGTGGTGCGATGTCGAGGTGGTTGACGCTGAACCCTGACCAGGCGAACCCTCCGATACCCACCGCAACCGTCAGACACGTGATCACAGCCACTGGCGTCATCAGGTAGCCCGCGGCAACCATGAATATAGCCTGCACCGCAAAGGCTGTGGGTGGAAAGGTAAGAAATTAAAGGAGCAGTCTTCTTAATTTTATACTATATATTATAGACTTTCCCTTTGGAAAGCATAGACTCAACTAATGTAAATTTTAATGTTTGTTATTTGTATTGTTACTTGCAGTCTTGCTATTTAAATACATTGAACTGTACATGTATTACTGTAAATGGGACTGTGGCCTTACATGCAATAAAGAATTGATTGATATTTGTATTTGGGGTTTAGGGCTGCTGTAAAGATTCTTGAAGTAGTGTTTTACTTTTTTTTATTGTATTAATTTACTTTTTTTTATTTGCATTGTAGGGGTCGAGGGCCGCTTTAAAGATTCTTGAGGTGTGAGGCAAGTCGCTTCAAAGAAATAGTGTTTATAATTTTTCTTTTCTTTTCTTTGAATTTGGAGTTTAGAGCTGCTTTCAAGATTCTTTCACTTACATCGAAAGCTCATCAATTTAGGGCAGGAGGAAAGATAATCTACTAATACTTGCCTCCACATGTGAAGAGCCGTCGGACGACACCGGTGGAGATGCCGACCGAGCTTCGCAAGATGTCCGCCAGCTGCCCGCCAGACAGGACGACCAGGCCCATCACTAGGTATGGCAACGCGGCCAGGAACCCGCCCTGTAGGGTACAGTTTATATATACAGTGCTCCCTCAATATAACACTGAAGTTGGGGTCCATGACATGCCACCCGCGTTATATCAACGAATATAAAAAGATTATTATTATTTTTTAAATTGTATCGAAGGGCATTATATCGAGGGAGCGCGACTGTATTATATTTTCGGTATATACTGGTAAAAGTGTATAATAATAATAATAATATAGTCATCATGTTAAAATTTCAATTACACTTTTTTGTCCATTGAAAATTGCACCATTATTTTTCAGTTATGGCGAACTCATTATCATTTATCATACTGTTTCCATGGCAGACAAGAGTCACTTCCATATAATAAAATATCGCAACATCAATCATGTTTGAACTCAATATTTCTGATTGTGAATTCTACTCTCTATACAAACTGAGCCACAATATCATAATATAATAATAAATATTTTAACTCCCTCCATGCTGGAGAAACGTGAACATCTTGCAGAGATGGAAACTTACCATTAAAACTTACTAGCCCGAACAATGATACAAATAACAAATGTTTACAAAAAACATGAATTCCTACTAGCTGTGTTCGTTTTGCTACCGGCTGTCCTGACCCGGCAAGCCCTTTGACCCTGTTGACCCGAAAAACGTGCTCGATTAGCCCAATGTTTGGAATATAAGCTATATCATAACCGGTTGTTTGCCAGTATCTCGTAAGCAACAAAAGCTGGTGCGCTCAGAATGTGCGCTCAGAATGTGAAAATTGGGCAAATCGAGTACATTTTTCGGGTCAACAGGGTCAAAGGGCTTGACGGTACAGGCCAGCCTATATGCGCACGCAAAGCGTTGTACGTCGGCAAGCAGTATTCAAACAGCCCTAGTAGCCCTTATAGGGATACCTTTAGCATTGGGAGAAATGGCCCGGGTTAGTGGGCTAGTGTTAATTTCAATCTCTGATCTTGGAGTAATAGTTCATACAGGAGTAAATGTTTCATACAGTCCGGAGTGCCCATGAAACTAGCGATAAATACAGATTTGGATTTGCATATTTTGAATGGATACCTGTTCCAGTTTGAAGTGCAACACGGAGCTGAGGAAGGTGGGAAGCTCGGTCAGCCACGTGTAGAAACCCCAGTTCTCCGCAAAGTGCGCCGCCACAATGGCCCACACCGGCAGTGACGTCAACATGCTGCGCCACGGTGGATGCATCCTCTGCAACGTGTGAGAATCGTCCACAAATGCAACTTAACTTTAAAATCGTATTCGTCCAAATTTGTTGTTGATTTGGGGTTTAATATCACTTTCTAGAATCTTTCACTAATATCATGACTTGCATGCATATGTACTGCTTGACTAGTCTGGATTTCCACCACGTATTTGTCCAAATAATTATATGGATATAATTTCTCAAAACTCTTGTGTATATATCCACTACGAGACCATAAGAACTCTCGTAGCGAACTCTATATGCATGGGAATAGGGCACTGACAAGACCACAATGGTTTCATAGTCGACAGACATGAGAGCTTCGAGAAACAATTATCAGAATAGCAAAACATGAAACTTTTACTAGCGCATTGGATGCCTTCGATATTAGGAGAAATGGATCGGGCTTCCAGCGTTAGAACTTAACCTTAAAACCTACTCACCCGAATAATGATATAAATAACAAAATATGAAATTTCTACTCGCCCGTAGGATACCTTTAACATTAGAAGAAATAGATCGGAAATAGAACTTCTAACCCTGATCGTCATTATAGCTCATAAGTTACGATACGTGAACTTTAATTACATTAAGTAAGTGCGGGTTTAACCCCCTCTGCTGGATTAGGCAAAATCACTGTTCATTAAGGTATTTCCGGTTGCCTTCAGCAGGGAGAGGGTTCAAGTGGCAAGATCATATTTCTATGTAATTTAACATCTTTTAAAATATTGTTACAGCTTTCAAGTCCTACCTGTGTTTGTTCGTCTGTGTATCCGATAGCCTGTTGTATATACTCGAGTTCAACACCGGTGATATTCGGATGCTTGGCTGGACTCTCGTCAATAAGAAACCACCAGCCAATGGACCACACAATCCCCAGACAACCTGTACATTTTAATGTAAGGAATTGTTATAATAAATTTACCGACTGTGAAGCCACGCCAGTTCAAAATATACATCAAGCCTTTCCACAAGTTACGTATGCAAACAGAAAGTTTCTATCTGTCTATATGGGTGAAATATTCCCACTGCAAAGCACTAATTCAATGCGATCACTTGTTCACCCATTAGTAACATTGGAAAATATTGCTAAATATTAAATTGTAAAAATAATTAAACGTAATAAATGGTGGCAACTTCACTGAAAAATCTCACCGAAGATGTAGAAAATAGACTGCCACCCAGCAGAGCTTTCCGCTAATGCACCGCAAACAGGAAGCGCAAATACTGTTCCGAGATAGGCACCTAAAACAAGGGAGACAATCAGTCAACACTCTATTGCTATTTAGCCTATTATAATTTTGCAAAAGTGTGCCCCAAAAGCACTGTGTGCATGTTTTTGCATTTGTGTATGCATATGTATGCATGCATGCATATAAATACGTATGAAATTCTGCGGAAAGCTACAACATACCTGAGAATGCAAATGTGGCTAATTTGGTCTTTTCTTGTGGAGGCGCCCATTTTGACCAAAGCGCATGAATGGCTGGATAGGTGACACCCTGGAATCATGAGACAAATTCCTGACGTAGATTATTTATAGATGATTTCACGTACCGACTTGATTCGCATGGTTTTCAATATTAATACCTGTTTAGTAGCATGCTCAAGAAAGGATTTTTAGACAGAAAATAAACGTGCATGTATAGAATCTAAAAAGATATATACCGTATATATATTTCTTTTATCATCTCTTAACAAAAATATATTTAACCCTCTCCCTGCTGAAGGCAACCGTTGATGCCTAATCCAGCAGGGAGAGGGTTAAACACATAAATATATAAATACATATTTTTCAATATTCTATAAATACATATTTTTCAATATTCTAGTATCCAAAGTAAGATTTCTAATACAAATATTAACATCTAATTCATAATTAATTTGAAAAAACCTCACTTCAAACAATCCTTCTATGATTCTGACTACGATCAGTAGGTAGACGTTCCAGTTTGCGAAAGCAGGGGTGAACAGAGTGAGCACCGACGTCACAAATATCCCCCCGCCAAAGAGATATTTTCCTCCATATCTGGCTGCCAGGATTCCTGAAAGTCAAAGCAGACATTCCAAATACAAAACCAGAATAAGAAAAAAAGAGAAAAAATGAATACATTAATTTTGATTTACTATAATTACTGTTTGGAATTAAATATACATTTTTGACAATATAGACCGAAAATGGAGCACTAGTGAATGACAGGTAATATTAATGGAATTACTACTATTATTATTATTATTATTATTATTATTTTATTATTTTATTATTATTGTTATTATTATTTTATTATTATTATTATATTTGTTTTATTATTATTATTATTATTATTATTTATTATTATTATTATTTATTATTATTATTTATTAATATTATTATCATCAATAATAATAATAACAAAAATAATAACACTTAAATAATAATAATTATAATTATTATTATTAATAATTATTGTTAATTAATGTTATTATTATTATTAATACCAACATTTCTTTCAAAAATACAATACGCAATATTTTTCACCCCCATTTCTTTTTTACTTTTGCATTTAAATTACACGTCATCATCTCTGTAACATTGGAAGCAATGTCATTTACCTCCAGGTAACTGTGTAAAAATGTAGCCATAGAAGAACGACCCTAGAAGAGCTCCTGTAGTCGCACCATCCCAGTCAAAGTCTGGAGGGGAAACCTGCACAAAAACAATAATAATAATAATAATAATAATAATTAATAAAAAAAAAAATTTAAATTTAAAAATATAATAATAATAATAATATTAATAATAATAATAATAATAATACAATAATAATAATAATAATAATAATAATAATAATAATAATAATAATAATAATACTGAGTGCATTTAAAATAATAATAATAATAATAATAATAATAAATCAAATAAAAAATAAATAATAATAATGTGTGCATTTATATTAGCTATTCTATGTTCTGTGCACATGTATAATATCAGATTAGTTTGTGAATTAGTTTAAATCAAATAATAATATTATATGTTACTTTTATAAATGCTGATTAACTGTAAAGTTAAAGGCTAATAAAGAATTGAATTGAATTGAATGCTCTCTTATTTTTATTTATTGCAAACTTATTTATCCAAATTGTTAGTGAAATAATACATTTTACTAACATCTTGGTACATTCTTTCATCTATAAATAATTTGACAGGAGTCAAGTAATATCTATGATATTTTGATACACACCATATAAATACAGATACAAATTACTTACCACTGTGATATTTTCATTGATATAAATGCTTCTGTTTTTGGTCATAGCAACAATGGCGACACTGAGATTTACTCTCAAGGCATAGATATTGCCTGGAAATAGAAGAAGTCTTCATGAATATTCATATACCAGGGTACCATTGACAATGCCAGAGAAATGTATGGTGTTACATGAAGAATATGAACAGAGTCATGAGTAGGTCCGAGTTCTACTCTTCCCTGGGTGAGCAGGCGCTTGCTCCTTTCTAGCTGTTCTGTCTGTACTTTCTGTCCGAGACATGCACTACAAAGGATCAACACCTTACAGTGTAACTGCACATGTCTCGGACAGAAAGTACAGACAGAACAGCTAGAGTATGAACAGAGTCATGCGTAGGTCCGAGTTCTACTCTTCCCTGGGCGAGCAGGCGCTTGCTCCTTTTTAGCTGTTCTGTCTGTACTTTCTGTCAGAGACATGCACTACAAAGGATCAACATTGTACAGTGTAACTCTGCATGTCTTGGACAGAAAGTACAGACAAAACAGCTAGAAAGGAGCAAGCCCCAGAGCTCCAGACTAACATTTTGAGATGCTTGTCTGCAGAGCTAGTCAGCACAAGTTACTAAGGCACCAAAGGCGCTATAGGGTAAGAAAAATAGGTTGTCTGCAGTGGAATTTAAAATGCCTCTGTACGTTGGCCATATGTTAGTCTAGAGGCCTGGGCCCAAGATTACAGTGTGCGACATTAGCGGTGGCCCGATGGCCAATCTCTTAGCTAAATTCACTTGGTCTAAGCTAATGCACTTTGGCAAAGACCGATTGTCTAAGTAAAAATAATAATTCTAT
>JAVCKZ010087520.1:0-12047 GCA_034780755.1 Lepetodrilus elevatus
ACCCTCAGGAACCAGAATCAAGTGAGAAAAAAACTTTACCAGAAAGTGAAGGGTATACCTAAATTCCTGCCGGACTACATTGCAAGTGTAGGAAGTAGCTGATTGGATTTCCATAAATATCGTGAAACGGTCCTTTCGATAAAATGCATTTCCCAATCAATGCCAGATTCATATAATATTCATCTGTCAATTTCAGTGCTACAAAGTAAATGGACTAGACATTTTCAATGCAATAGGGTACGGTGAATATGCAGACATTTTCAATAATGCAATGAAAAGGGAATCTACATTATCTTTTTACATGGGTTTTCCAGAATATTTAAAGAATATTGAGACAAGCTGTGGCATGACAACCTGTAATAGTATTTTAATGTGATCAATAAGCTGTGGCTGGTACTGACAAACCAAGGATGACATTGGTACAGAAATTGCAGCAAACTCTTTGTCAGTCATCCAGAAGAGATTCGAACTCCAATGTTGAGGTTCGTTGCCCTGACAAGGAACAATGTGCACCATCCCACCCCCTGCTGCATGGGTAATTACTATGCTGCAACTAGTCAAGATCCAACAAACACATTTGAAAATTTGCAGTTTTCACACTGAGAAAAACCACACACAAAAATAATTGTATCTAATCAAGCCAAGTTGATTGTCAGACAACCTTGGTTGTAATTGGCACAGTGAGGTTGTGTTCTGGATCTCGGAAGGTGGTAAAGGATGAGAGAAAACCACAGTGGCAATGGTGGCAACAATTGCCAGAGTCCATAACACTGGATGAGTAACTACAGTGAGACATTGCCACTGCCCAATACAGTCTCAGGAAATGCCCATACAAAGTCTGTCAATTTGAACTCTGACCGCAGCCAATCACAGACTAGCCTGTCAACCTGTTTGCTGCTTACGTTGACTGCCCGTCAAGGTGAGGTCAAAGGGCAATCTGATGCAAAGTATATGGTGGTTCCGTCAGATCTCAGTTGCCTGATTTTAATTAGATTGCTGCCCAATAGTAACTGTCATGGAGAAACTACTACTGCCATAATCATTACCATTGAGTCAGTGCTGTCACTGAATAACTACCCTCAGTAACTGCCACTCCCCAGGTAACCGCTTTTCCAGGTAATTGCTTCCCCAAGTAACTGCTTCCACAGGTAACTGCTTCCCCAAGTAACTGCTTCTCCAGGTAACTGCTTCCTCAAGTAACTACTTCCCCAGGTAACTACTACCCCAAGTAACTGCTTCCCCAAGTAACTGCTTCCCCAGGTAACGACTTCCCCAAGTAACTGCTTCCCCAGGTAACTGCTTCCCCAGGTAACGACTTCCCCAAGTAACTGCTTCCCCAGGTAACTGCTTCCCCAGGTAACTGCTTCCCCAAGTAACTGCTTCCACATGTAACTCCTTCCCCAAGTAACTGCTTCCCCAAGTAACTGCCACTGAGGTACATTCGCCACCCAAAGTAACTCCTCTTGAATAACTAACACTGCCAGTTACTTTTACAAGTAACTTTCATTTTCCTTCCACAAGTAACTCTCCATAAAGTACCACTGCCAAGTAACTCACTAAGTTACTACAACCGCTGAGTAACTGCTATTAGGTCACTAGCAAACAGTCACAAATATGGCCACTAAAGTGACTTCCAAGTAATAGAGGTCATGACATATCTAAATTGTTATCTGGTATTTTTTATAAACCTTTCTAGTAATTTCTTTTAAGATTGTCATGAGGAGATGAGGTTAATTGTGGCACAGCAGGTCTACAGTGTAACCTTCCTCTTCCTGCTGTCAACAGGAGATGACCTTAAAAGTTGCATGTTTTTCAATATACGACAGTTTGTTTTTCTCCTATAGTAAAGATAACGTAAACGCATAAAGACATACAATTTCAAAAGTCACTTTTCATCTACCTATACAGACAGTGTTCGAAGCATTGCTATTATACATCGTCACCAGTGTTACATCCAATGCCCTTTCATCCACACAGTGCAGATGGAGGTCAATTTTGACCTTCCTGGAGTATCTGGCTGAAAAACTCAGAAGGCTTCTTTCATTCGCTGCACTTCCGTGAAACCGGTAGGGGACATTGCCTGGCATTGTGTGACCAAAAATAAGTACTGTTCCTTGATATGGATGTTAGCAGGTCTTAGATACTAGGAAGCACTGTATAGGTCAGGAGACCTGTATATGTCAGGAGAATTTAAACCTGGCACTGAGAAGAGCCAATCACTTTCCAAAGAACATAATTGATCCCATTCATGCAAACATCAAAGCGCTGATGTACTTCCTCACATACAGGTTGAAAAAGACCACTATTACGTGTATGTAGACCTTAATTAACTATTGAAATATTTCAAGTGTACTGCTGGCTTGTTCTTCATCGGGGAAGAACTTTCGCAAAGGCTTTCAAACTGTCAATTTATTTTACCTGCATATTTCACTTCTTATTTAATTATTTTAAAATATAACAATCATATTTCATGATGTTGAACGGATTTATTAATTTATTTTCAATTTTAATAAATACCTCGTGGGGAATGTGGGATATTGGACAATAATAAAATATTAAATTTTAAGGAAATTAATTACAGCTAGGAAAATTGAAATTTTGCAAATAATTCCAAAAGCCTCAGAAGTTCCTGCTTCTAGAATTGCTTCCTTGCATTGTATTGAAAGCCGTTTTAACTTATTACTCTTCATACTTTAAAATACAGAAATTACGTTATATACTACTCATTATTGGCTGGGCATAATGTTTCAGATGTGAACATGTTGGATAAATTTGACAAATATTGATTTTTACTAACGAGTTTATCTGATAAATGCCACATAAAAAAAAAAAAAACAGAATGCAGTTTTATCTATTTCTCAACATGAAATGTATTAGGTTTCACAACATGAAATGTATTAGCATAAACACAAATTAACATTTGATGATGAGCATGCAATGAGCATTCAACTAGTGCATCACCAGTGCCCATGGCAACCATGAGTATCACATGACATGGTGTGACTATTACAAAACTAATGAAATATTCTGAAGGTAACAATTTAAGCAACACTGAATATATCATCAGTTTTAGTTTTATTTAAATAAATAAATACATTAAATAATTATGCTTTGAGGATGTTTTCATTAAGCATATTACTTTTAAGAATTTGACGATGGCTTTCTTGAAATAAAATGTGTCAGGGATGTCAAAAACTGTTTTGGAGCTGAAGGGGTTAAACCCACTATTGAGTGCACTTTATGTGATTACTGGTTAAATTGTTGATCTATTGAAACAAACATTTTCCAACAAGGTACGTTACATTGTCCTATACTTTTTCTATCATTTATCACAAACCTTTTTTAGTACCATATGGTTTTGCTTAAAGTACACCATACTTTCAACAACACAAAACATGCTTACTTTTCACTTAAACAAATACAGCTGTCATAATAGTGACAAGAAACCCTCAAATATCACAGTTATCCTTTCAAAATTACTGTATTCCAAGAAATACTACACTTCAAGTTATACGTCTGCCAAAGAATACTGAAATATTGATGTTGCTTAAATTTGTACCATCAGTATAATATTGAAATGTGATGTTCTGCAACAGAAAAGAATCCCTAGCACAGTATACAGCAGCGGTAACTATTGACTGTGAGCAGGAACCAAATTAAATCTCAGAGTAGTCCGTCTTCTAATGATGGCCTTGAGCCACCTTGATCAAATTCAAACAAAGCATGGGGCATCTAGAACATTCCTGTCAACTTACGGATGACATGTAAAAGAGACACACAACATGACATGACATTACACAACCTTAGACGGAACAAAAAGAAATTCATTAAAAAAATACCGGTACCACATATTAATAAAGAATGATGCTGGCCATATCAGTGTCAGAGAATCGCCGTGAAGAACTCTAATTAATACGTATCCGACTGTAAACCTCCCACTTGTTGCAGTGACAGTGACACTGATGTTTTTACGATGTAACCTAAGAAAGAGTGTACTCCAATCAATATAAATTGAACGTGCGACTTGCCTGTCATCATCGAGTACACTCCATCCCAGCTGAGCCATGACTCCTACGAATCAAGCCTGCTTAGCAACCACTAAACCACTAACACAACATTGCTGCATCAGAGCTGTCTGTCCGGTAGTCCATAGGTAGGTACACATCCTGTCCTGTCTGTCCATCTCGCAGTCCATGCAGTCCAAGCATGGCCTCACATGCAAACACACACACACACACACACACACGGAGAGACTGGAGCCGTGGTAGCATGCAGATCTTCGGCCAATGCCGGACTGTGTTGAGGCAGCTTCATATAATCCACACCATAATCACCCACGGAAATTGAGTGAGAGTGAGAGAGATGAGGGAGAGGGAAGAGGGTTTGGGAGGGGGGAGGAAGGACGAGATCTGAATAGAGCCGAGCAAGACAGGAACACAGATGAAGATGAAGATATCTGGGTTATCAACTACTTGTGGATGTAGGAATTACACTTGAGTGGAGAAATACATGTTCGAGAGGAATTAGCAATTCAAGTGCATCATCTTCACAAATTTGAAACATCGTGATATTTAGAATATGCTATTTTTTCATTACTGGATGTTATAATAAAAATTAGGTTTTTAAGAGTCAAATTATATCAGATTCTAATGTTTAACCCTCTCCATGCTGAAGGCATTTGTGAGATGATGATTTCAGATTTAGCCTCCTACATGTTGCAGTTAACTACAGATGTCCTCTGATAACAACAAAATCAAT
Source organism: Lepetodrilus elevatus (assembly GCA_034780755.1). Lineage (NCBI taxonomy): Eukaryota > Metazoa > Mollusca > Gastropoda > Lepetellida > Lepetodrilidae > Lepetodrilus > Lepetodrilus elevatus. The sequence continues at coordinate 4,759 of JAVCKZ010087520.1, forward strand.
CCTGGAAGTCTATGAAATATCAAGTTGTTTTCACCAGTAATTAAATGATTTCAGGTTGTTGTTTTGCTTTGATCAGAAATTCTCTTTCGAGGTTATTTGTCCACTATTGTGGTGCGTCACTTTAAGTGCTGGCAGGTACAGATGAACTAAGAACAGACAGTGCAGACAGTGCAGACAGGGCATCATGTCATCACAGCATTGCAAGGTAGGCAACATCCATAGACACCACAATGCAATACGTTCTCCACCTTCAGCTCCAGGATACTTTTCACTTCTTAATCAAATGTCATGATGAACAGAAACCTTATATAACAACCACATGCAGAAAATGATTTCAACCAAATATCTATTTCAAGAGCCTGCTTCATCATCAAATTGCCACATTTTTCCATGAGCGGAGAAAAAATGAAATCCATATCATCCGATGTGACAATCGTATCGATAAAGTCCCGTTCTGGAAATAAACAGCCATACAAAAGTACAAACCTGGCAAGAAAAACAAAAAACTCAAACTACTTCAAAACGTGAGTGGAGATATGGAAACATGTTATTGAAGCTCCGACTAGTTTGAGCATGCACGTAAATCCTGTAAGATGTTCGGCTTGACTCGGTAACATAGATACACAGCACGCCAGATATGTAATGAGGCAGAGCATTATCTGTGGATCTGGGCCCAGATATGAATGATATTAATCCTCAAGTAACTAATAACGATCAGATTGCCATAGTTTCCCGCTCGTAAATACAATAACAGTGCAGCTGGGAAATATATTGCCAGCGGGGCGGTAGTTCTCCAAAGTGATCAAAATTGTCCCAAATAACCAATGTTTTTATATGTTTCTGCCACGTAGAGAAGCATTGACATTTATAGAAGATCTGACTATGATGTATACGGTGTGTTCCATCGATTGAATTACTACTTTACGTCATAAGGGGATATTTCACCCCATATGCGACAAATTCAATGTTAAATAATAACATAATTAGCTTGGAAAACAACGGCAACACGTTAGAGGAAAACACGTGGAATTAATGTATTAGTGTTTTACTTCGCAGCAGAAATATTTCATCCATTAGCGATGACTAAAATTTGATCTTACAATATAATTACTAATTAGACATGCAAGAAAATAAGAATAAGCATGAAAAAAACATTGATAAATAGATGATAATTACAATGCATATATATAAAAATTTCATGGTCCAATTTTCTTATAAAAAAGATAAGATTAGGGAAGAGATGTGAAAATGCAACTATTTGAGGTAATTAATTTATGGAAATGTGAACCCATGAGGTTCAAAAATAAGAAATTGCAATGAAAAAACTAATAAATACATGAGCTTCTGTATACATAATGTTGCAACGGTCTCTTGGGACACAAATACATAATAGACTCACTGAAAGAAACCCAACACATAGCAGAGGTATACAACTGTCCACTTACATAAAAGTCTAAAAAGGGCATTACTAATAAGTTTTGTCTTTCAGTAATAATAAGTCATTTAATATAACCAATAACATCCAATACATAGAAAATGTCTCAAAATATCTCCAATAAGAAGCTATAATAAGAACTTGCATAAAATCAGAAAAGAAATAAAAATAGATTTAAATAAAATTCCCACATATCAAACATGTTAAAATTGATGTGGGAAATTTGCATATTGACCTTCAAGAAATGTTCACTGATTTTACATATGTCATATTTCTTGTTTCCTGTGATCTGTTAAAGATAATGGGATTATATCACTACAATTCTCTTGCTTCTTGGTCTACATAAGACTATTACAACAATTATTTCTCTTGTTTCCTGGTATTCCATGTCGGACTGTAATGCAAGGTCAAGACACAGGATCAACACTATACATGTAACAGTACTGTCAACATGTCCAGTTATAAATAACAGCCATACTCTCCAGAGATTCCAATTGGAAATTCTAAGTCTACATTAAGCTGATACAACATTAGAATACAATATTTGACACAACATATGCAAAATATAGCATTAGGTTGTTTGTTAAAAAAATAAAAAATTAAAAATTAAAAAAAAAAAAAATAAAAAAAAAATAAAAAATAAAAATAATTAGGTTGTTTGTTCGGGGTTTTCAAAAGAAAACTTCCTAATCAAACTAACTGCTTTTGAATTGCTAAACTTAAAGATTGGATTGAATTAGTGCTTTACATCACAGCGGGAATATTTCAGAATGGTAATGACAAGAGCAACTGAAGGATCCAGGAGGAAAAGGTTCCACGCACAATTTCATGAAGTTCTCATTACGAGACCAGGGCGCTGTCGGATGGACTTCTATACATGGCAATACAACGTTTACAAAAGCATTTCGTTGGCGTAGAGGATACGAAATCTTCATGAAAGTGTTCCCAAGCAATTTTGAAGAGTCAATGACTTATTGCTTAACGTGGCTACAGGAGTTTTTCACCCATATGCAATGATGCCAGTTTGAAAAGGTCTAGTCCACAAATTTCATGTATCATAGACGACTCTGATATTATATAAGCCGCTCCTTGACTGAGAGTGGCTGGTCTAGTCAGAGAAATATGTGTATGGATTTCTTGACACGAGCAAAATGGGTCCATGATTAAGCCTACTTTGATCAGTGAAATGTCAAAACTTTGCTGCTTCAATCGCTTGACCAAGATAAAATCATACCGCATCCTAGATTAATACGAGCCTTTCACGAGCATCGCCGGTTCTTGTAATATCGTCGTTATCAACGGGCAGATTATTGGAAGCAAAGATGCTACATTATTTAGATATACAAGCGTGTTGGCTGAAAGAAGGCATTACCAAACGTAGTTAAGTCTCGTCCCTGGAGATGACTGGATCACAAATCTTCAAAGCTATCTGAAAATCGTAGGGACAGCAGCTTCATCCTGCCAACATGCGGCAGAAATAACATTGTCCACGATGAGGAAAAAAGACGGGCGCAAACATAACTCGAGATGATTTCATCTACAGGATGAACAGATATGTCGTTTGAAATGTTACGTGTGTTTGAGAACAGGAAATTTACAGTTTAGCACTAGGTTCAACACTCTTGTTTTGTTTGCACTGACACTAGGTTCAACACTCTTGCAATGTTTGCACTGATGCTAGGTTCGACACTCTTGCAATGTTTTCACTGACACTAGGTTCAACACTCTTGCAATGTTTGCACTGATGCTAGGTTCAACACTCAATGCTTATATTGTCACTAGGTTCAATTATCTTGCAATGTTTATACTGACACTAGGTTCCACACTCTTGCAATGTTTGCACTGACACTAGATTCAACACTCTTGCAATGTTTATACTGACACTATGTTCAACTATCTTGCAATGTTTATACTGACACTAGGTTCAACACTCAATGCTTATATTGTCACTAGGTTCAATTCTCTTGCAATGTTTATACTGACACTAGGTTTAACTCCTGCAACGTTTGCACTGACACTAGGTTTAACACTACTGCAGTGTTTGCACTGACACTAGGTTTAACACTACTGCAATGTTTGCACTGACACTAGGTTTAACACTACTGCAATGCTTGCACTGACGGTGAATGTAGATGGTTTCCAATACAAGGCAATGGTCAATAACTTACATAGACAATAACAACCCTGCAGTAACTAGTTATGGATGTGTATGTGTTGGCCCCCTGACTAAGGAGACCTAATTGTATGTTGGCCTCGTGACTAAAGGCGACCTATCTGGATGATGGTAAGTCCACTCTATTTGTGATAGGTTCTTTCTATTGGCCATAGGTTCATTCTATTGGGAGTTAGGTCAGTATTAATGATTTATGTCTGGTTACAATACTAAATGAAAGATGGGAGCCTCTGTTCTGAGCAATGACATTATATGGGCAATATCAAGATTTTAGAATTTATGTATTCCTGAAGCTGCAGATGTCTTCCTTTGGTGTCCCACGATACAGGAAGTTTTGTTTTCTACCCTCAGCTGTTTGTCTCTGTTCTAGTCCACGATCCAGGCATACTATTGTCCATAAACATGCCATAGCAAAGTGCTGTCTCAGCATGATAGCACTTTGTCATGAGACGTTAAAACATTTCCCAATGGATCATTTCAAAGATGTAACAATCATGATGGCCACAATGCTGTAATTCACAGTCGTGAGACGTGAAAACATCTACTAACAGACCGCGATAAAGACATAACAAACACAATAGACACGTTCCCGTAATGTGTTGTCAAGAGCAATAAATTTGTTACAAAACTTTAACACAGTCAGTTGTCTGGACAACATATTCCAATTCTTTCCTTGCAGGCAATTAGCTCCCTTTGGGGAATACCTTGATTAAAGTCGGTCCTGTTCTATCAGCTTCTGTGTACGGCGAGCATCGGACATTTTGTGTCCATTAAAGATGCATGTATTCTTCTACACTTGGATGCATGTATAAGAAACGTCCCGAGTAATTCACACCACATACCATTGCCCCGACAACTAACTACAGCTCTGTGCTCACCGCAATTGCTTAATTGCAATCTCGCTATCATACAATCTACTCAATAATTTAATTATCTGGAATTGATATAATGCATGGTAGCAGAGACCACCAGTGAAGCCTCTGTAACTAAGTGCCATGTGGTCGATTCAACGCAAGACAATTGCGATCTGGACAAAATGAAATTTGGTTTATAGTCGGAACCAATCTAAAGTTGGCTGCAGAGTTTGGAGTACGACATTCTGCTACGTATACCGTGCTGCAGTTCTTGTCCGGCATATTAATATCGACTTACTTAGATGGCATACGTAGATGGTAACACGAAAGCTAAAGTTGTAATGTTACCAATAACATTTGAAATCATGCTTGACCTCTATGTAATATTAATAACCAATAGCTTCACATCTACACATCACACTGTGAACACTAGCAAACTGTTGAAAATACCACTATAAATATTAGACAAGCAAGGGAAGGCTGTTGAATAATTAATAGTTACAGACTTTGATGAGACTCAACAAACGCAATTTCAATTAGGATGTATATGCGCAGTTGCATTTACCAACATATTGTGGAATTCACAATCGTTGAATAAATGTGTTTGTTAATGGATTGTTTTGGGGTTTTTTTTATTGAAACTTGGAGCCACTTTCAAGATTAGTTCACTCATATCATGACAGGAGGACATCTACAACACTACCTGGAGTGTACAAACCAAGGATGACAGTTTAGACATTGAACCCTATCATGACCGCATCAGAAAAGCCAACTTCTGTAGACATCAATGTACACTTGGTACACGCACACGCACACTACACACACACACACACACACGCACACTACACACTACACACACACACACACACACACACGCACACTACACACACACACACACACACACACACACATGCACACACACACACCTTGATAATGGAGAGACTGTGAAAAATGATGAATTGTTCAACAAGCAACAAATGAGGTACAGGAACGACATATAAATTTATCGAATAATTATGAATCTTCAAGAAAATGAGTCAATCATATAGAAGTGGCCTGATAAGAGTTTGTTAAATTGAAATCATGGAATAAAATGATCTAAAGAAGTACCAGAAGAGAATTTCCGATGGCCATCAACGAATGAAATGTATTACATTATTATCCAACCAATTGGCACCAATCCTGACATACAAGAAGATTGGCCCATATCTCCATCTCTCTTGGAAGCACAAAGTAGTGTGTGTGTGCGTGTGTGTGTGTGTGTGTTTGTGTGTGTGTGTGTAGTGTGTGTGTGTGTGTGTGTAGTGTGTGTGTGTGTGTGTGTAGTGTGTGTGTGTGTAGTGTGTGTGTGCATGTGTGTGTGTGTGTGTGTGTAGTGTGTGTGTGTGTAGTGTGTGCATGCATGTGCATATGTAGTGTGTGTATGTATGTAGTGTGTGTAGTGTGCGTGTGTGTGTGTGTGTGTGTGTGTAGTGTGTGTGTAGTGTGTGTGTAGTGTGTGTGTAGTGTGCGTGTGCGTGCATGTGCATGTATGTGTGTGTGTGTGTGTGTAGTGTGTGTGTACGTGCATGTGTTGTATGTACTATTGAGTCAACGTAACCATGTGATATAAATAACATTTTGCTACAGATCTCGGCCTATGAAGACACCTCTAACTCAGTCAATAGGAGTGTTGGACTCGAATCTGGTTCAAATCCCAGGCTCATCCAGGTCTTGTTACATCAATCATACCAATAAATGTCCACAAAACTCCAGTGCTCTCCATTAATCTTACAATAGCTGAAGAGCCCTACATAGTCATCTCTGCATGTCGGACGGTCGTTTGCCGGGTTTGTTGTTTGATGACTGTGAGGCAACAAAGAGAGCTGCCTCGATGAAGAAGTAAGACACATTATCTGAAGAACATGCACTGACTTCATGAGGTAATGGACGTAGTCATTGATCTTCTCAACTCGATTAACAAATTCAAATATTGGCAGTGGGGACCCGTTTGAAGGGACAAAGTATAGTTTTGGAACACAGTGATGTCAAAAAGGTAATATTGATTACAGGTTTCTACCCACAAACATTGTGTTATTTGCTGGTTTAATGAATACATTGAAAAATAGAAACCACGCTGGCAAATAATAGTTAATGATGGATGCTATTAATGCTATTAATTGACCAATAAGCAATATCATGTCTGATTGATGTACACAAGCAATGTTTTCAAACAAGTGTATTTGAAAGAAATAATACAACGGCATTATTTCCTTATTATTAATACACAATTACTACAATATGCATACAAAAACTTTGAATGTATTTGTAATGTTGTAAGTTTAAAATAAATGCTTCACACTAAAGTAAAAGTTCAATATTAATTTCTATGACTGAACCAACATGCTGAGATTCTATCTCATACAAATATAATACAAATTCAATAATAAGACATATGATAGTATTCTCATAAATAAGCCACCTCTAAATAACAGAATAACCATCAATGCTTGGACGTTTCTGTGGCGGACAGAAGAGATATCGGTAAACATAAAATTGAAATAACTTTGACGACAAGAAGAATATCATTTAGTCAGCTCCCATTTTCTCATCAATACTACAATATATACGTGGCACAAAAAATAAAGGAACCCCTATATCTGTATATGTTTCATCTGAAAGGACCATGTTACACCTGACCCAGCCAATTCCGAACCAAGGTCCATTGGCCATAAGTGTTGTCCTACACAGATGCAGCATGTCTTAACCTTCATGGTTCAGCAGAATTATGCATTGCACGTACGTTGTAGGGTATAAATTGGACACGATAACCGGCACTCCTAATTGC
>JAVCKZ010087531.1:0-12047 GCA_034780755.1 Lepetodrilus elevatus
ACGCTCTTGTAGCGCTACAATAGTTGTAACTGGGCTCCCGCCACAATGGAAAGCGTTGACGTTACAATAGTTGTAGCCTACAAGAGCGTCGTGCAACGGGCACCTGGTCAACAAACATTGATTGTATGTCTAGTCATGCTACGATGGGAAAGTACTGCTTGCATCGTGGCTTCTCATGGTCTCAGCCGTGGTTTACTTTCTCTGAGGAGATCTTTGAGTGGAATGATATGAGCTATTTGGGGATTTTTTTAATATTTGCAAATAAATAAATAGTCTGTGCGTGTCTGTGTACGGGAATGTATGTTCGTGTTTTACATTGGATAATAATAATAATATTATTATTATTATTAATGTGTGTATTGATCTTGCGCCAAATTAATGCTAGAAAGCTTGCTCATTGCGCAGCATTATTGTTTCTTTCAATGGATCAATGTGATCTCATTTTACCTTCTCAACTCCCTGGGGAGTAGCCTATACCATGTTAACGATGTACCGGATTGTAATGTTATGTAACGCCACTCTTTGCATGCTATTATCAATGGACTTGTTTCCGTGTGTCCTCCAATGTCATGCATTCGTTACTTTGAAACATTCACAAATTTCAAAGTGCCCAGCCACAGCCTGGATAAGACTTTCTGTATGTTGTCCAATCAATGACCGTCTGCTGATATATAGTTGTTGTTTTTTGCAACCAGAAGTTCAGTGTTCAGTCTTCATATTAGGATTTGTGGCTCCGAGTCATCGTACGAAATGTAGTAGGCACACACGACATTGTACAAGAATCATATTTTGTGTTTTATACTTTATTTCAAAAAGGTCATAAAATTGTTATAATGAGACCCTAGTATACGGAGCACCATATGGCTACATAGAATTATAACAATATGAAAATATGGACTACAGTTTCGAAGCAAAGCGACGTGAATAATGTGTTTAAATAACGGACAAACCGAAACATGAGGTCTGATCCCTCATTACGTCACATACACTTTGTTCAAATGCTCGCTTCAAATTCAAAATAGCTATTTAGACGGAATGTTGAATTGTGCATCGTAATATTTACAACATTAATTCGACACGTCACGTGATCAAAACGTGATTTTATTATATTAGGCTATTATACGTCAGTGTTTTTCTTTCTATGACACTGTCCTCTATATTTCGTTTAGTATTCGACGACTCGCAAAGGCACGTTGTAATCTAAGAGTGGAATTCATATTAAGAAGCGGTATACTTCGTTAACTAAGTGCGGTTAATCACGCATGAAAATTAGACGGTTCATTCAAGCCAGTCTGCCCAGTGCACATCCTCTGAAACACATGGTAATTTCTTCCGACTCAGGGAAGACATGCTCATACGGTCTAGAGGATGCTTAGTGTATAACCCCTACACGTCCTGTAAGGACAGGACAGGACCAAACAGGACCGGGCAGGACTCAACTAGAGCCTTCTCAATCAGCTGTACAGGGAAAGACATGCAGGTGTGACGTACTACTAGACACTGTCAGAAATGTCAGAAATACTTAATAGCTGCCGCTAAATGGTATAATAATATTTAAATCTGGGAAAAACCTTAGCCGTGGTTTCAGAAGAACCCTGCCGGAACAACCTCAAGTTCCGGTCTTGGTCGTTTCAGAAGATACCCTTTACCTACATGTCATTTGAAGAGTGAGTATACATAACCTACGAGTTAAAAAAAAAAAAACGATGTTCTACCGACGTTACCCTGGCAACAACTAGTCTTCATCGGTTGTCATTGATAACCCTGTTTGACATGTCTATGTTCGTGCTTTGAGACAAATGACTCGAGATCTCCTACGTCACTTCCGTTGTGCTTTGAGCTTATAAACACACGTTGACAGACAATCACACACATGTATTTACATTTCAGAACGTAACAATATAACTAGACTTTATTCGCGGTGAACATTATGCAAACTAATATACACTAAAGATGTGAACCTACGCAAGTATTTGGTCTGACTATTGAGTTACTTCCCTTCGTACCATAATATTATGAATACAAAATGCATTAGAAGTAACCTACTGTAACTATACGGGATAACGATGCCATGTCGATTTCCGATTCGCTCCGACATATGCGGCTCTGCTGCGCCGTGATTCTAAAAGAGAGATGTTAACCAGTCTACCGAAAGTACATCCTAGCGGCAGGTACAAAACTACGGACATGGACAGAATGAAGTCAGAAGGTACCGCAAATATCTACTATGGATGGACCAATCGATGACCAGACAGCCAATTCTGCGAGTATTATGAAGCTATCAAACCTGACTATTACTTGAGCTCGCAGGCTTGATATAATGTTCACACTGACCTCCAGTGTATTATCATCATTATATATTAATAAAACAACATCGTAATACTCGCTGCTTCAGCTTTTTAACCAGATTCAAAATGGCGGATGCTTCAGTCTTAAAGGTAACATCACCATGCCGGAAGTCTTCTAAGAGTCTTACAATATTGATTAACATGCAGTAGCGTTGTCAAGACGTACTCAGCCCTAACAAGCATTGTGTTACATGGGAAATTAATTGCAATTTATGTTTACAGGAATAGATAGGAAAAAAGATGGCTTAGTATTCTAGAACCATGATTTGACGTCGTTAGTTGCGCGTTCTTGTCCGAGGGTTGATTTACTTCAGGTTGGAAATGTTTGACTTCAGGGAAGCCTTCTCCTGTTGGAAGAGTAACAAAAGGGAAGTAAGTACAAATACTTATATAACTAAATAACTAAATCAGGCGTTTCATCGTATCGTAGGCCTACATAGTTTTTGGAAGGATAAACAATACTAACGTAATATTTTCCAAATAGTAATTCTTTTAAAATAATTTTAAACACCTAGGACCTATAGTACTTATTTTCAAGTAGTACACATTATAAACACATCAGTGCATCATTTCAGTATATAAATGTCTAATTAGCTTTTAACTACATGAGCCAATGCTTTAATTAAAAGTGACTGGATTTTGTCTAATGATTTAATGCGCTGCGTTACTTACGGTCTTGCGCTCATCCAGGAGCAAGGTGGTTCCACTGCCGCCGCCCCATGAGAAGCATCCTTCGTTGATGATGAAGTCCATGCCTACCTTCTGTCCCTTGCGTGGGGCGTCGCCACTGGCGTAGACCTGAAAGGGGAGATAACCATAATACCATATGTTGAAATCAGTGTAAATCATACTAACCATGTATTGAAATCAGTAGAAAGAGACCCGTATCCGGTTTGAAAATAAATAGAGAGTAGGCCTATTGATATAATTAATTAAATAGGCCTACCTATTCTCGTGTTGTATTGACCATTATAGCAGAATTAGCAAATCTAAATAAACTCTCTCTCTCCCCCCCCCCTCTCTCTCTCTCTCTCTCTCTCTCTCTCTCTCTCTCTCTCTCTCTCTCTCTCTCTCTTCCCTCTGTCTCCACACATAGTACTGGATACTTACTCTGAGTTTCTGTCCGGGTCCCAGATTGTAATCTCCGAATACGTAGATGATGTCGGGGCGACCTGGCATGCTCCTCTTCAGTGACCAGCCCTTCAGCTCTTGGTTCTGGAGAGATAGAAACACATCCGGTTACCTATGCACAGTGGCAGATCCCAACTAGGGGTAGAGTGGGGCTAGATACTGACGTGGAAATATCTGATGACTATGGCATCATAGGTGGACATATCTATTGGAAGCTTTGGTTGCTAGTTTTGCAGAAATTCGATGTTTATGAACATATATTATTATCAGCTGATTATTGTATTGTATGAATATCTTCGAATACAAATAATTCGACTTACCAACATTAATTTCCACTTAGCCTATATCGCACAATGAATAGTTATTCGTACAAGTCGTAGCAATATTTTGAGTTTGCTCTCGATGTTTGAACATTTTAAAATACGGTACCTCAGGTAATGTCGACTCATGGTCAGTCGTATAGAAAGTAGCATAATTTATATTGGTATTTATCACACATTGTAATAGTTAATTTTTAGTTTGCTCCGGATGTATGAACATTTTAAAATACAGTACCATGTAATGTCCAAGTCAGTCGTATAGAAAGTACCTTAATTTTTAGTTTGCTCCTGATGTATAGAACTTTTTAAATGTCGGGTAAAATGTTAGTTAGTCGAATAGAAGGTAGTTTATGCCTCTAGCTGCCTCGTTTACTATATGTTACTATTTATTATGGGCAACCTCTAGCTACAGAGCAGGGCAGTAGTGGCCATCAACAACTGGGTTAATCACGGGACAGAACGCAATCCAGGTAGAAATGGATTCACTAACCATTATACTTCATATGTCCATGCTTATTTTGGAAGGAACACGTTGTTTTCGCATATTTTTATTTTTATGAAATACATCAGTCAAGAGTTATCGACCTTGGATTCTTGGCACTTGCGTATAGGGACTGCAAGTGTAGCTAATTCTATTTTTAGACGTACCCACTTTACTGATTTTGGGTGATAAGCGTGTAGTGAAATGTTGTCCTTTAACGATACGATCCTTTGTATTAGATTTTCTCTGGAGTTTTAGTCAACTTAAGGCCTAGACTTCTGTTTGCCTACCACTGGAAGTCCTAGTTTTATGTGAAATTATTCAAAATTCTAAAAATAGACATGACTCACTGACCTACTTCGGGCGGTTACACTAATTTATCCCGGAAGTGTCATTGCGCATGTCTAGTTGTTGCTAGACCAGCTTTCGTGCTTCGTGCGCATGTTCGTGACGTCACTCTAGCCTTGATTTCGCGACTTTGCGCGAACTCTAGCATTGCTCTAGCTCCTCTAGAAACCGCCCGAAGTAGGCCACTTGCAAATTTTAATAATAGTTGCGAGATCGTGTCGGATGATGACTCGACCGCTACTGCCTTCCTCTGTAGCTAGAGGGTGCCCATAATAAATAGTAAACGGAGCATTTTCTAGCTACATAACTGCAGCTTCAGCTCCAGCTCACCTTTGAAGGGGTGTTGTTCTCAAGAGTGATGTAGCTGCCATCAACCGCTGCCTCCACGAAACTGACTGGTCCACGTGAAGACCGAGACTGGGTCATTCTACCGGAAGCCTCACTCTGCAAATCTGCAGAAACAGAAATTGGCGAATTATATTGGTATTCTGCTGCGATATACAACAAATCAGTGAATTAATTTATCACAACGAACCAAGAAACATGTATGTAATTTCAATGATGAGATGAAAGTCATGAAAATAAAAAATGAATATATTTGTGCAATAAATGTAAGGAAATAGTGTTCATTATTATTATTATTATTATTATTAGTAGTAGTAGTAGTAGTAGTAGTAGTGGTGGTAGTAGTGTTTTTATTATTCTTATTATTGTTGTTGTTATTATTATTATTATTATTAATGTACACATTTAATTTGAGTTCACTATGTTTTGCAATGATAAAAAAAGATTGATACTATTTCATGTGGACATTGCATATTATAAATAGCCTATGGTGTACGATAAGATTGAACTTGTCTGTTTGCATTCGTGTCAGCAAAATAATCCCTTTGTAAACGTATTCAAAGGATACATCTATAAAACTTGTATTCACATAACGTATCAAAGGCTTCGATAGAATATCCGAATCGATTGCATAACCATTAAGTAGCATGAAAGCGCTGACAAGATACATCACGTGACTAAATGATCAGATCACGTGGCGCGTGTCTGGAATTGATATGAATGGCGAAAGTAGTCCCGGACGAGACTTCATTAGAACTAGGTAATCTGGATTTCTGACGATACAATGAGAGTATTTGAAGTACACGACAGTAAATAGAGTCGCCCTGTTAAATTGATGACTGGGAAAGAGCAAATATTTAAACAAGTGGATACCGTCCAAACATTGAAGACGACCAGCATAAGTGGGATCGGTATAATGATCGTAGGCTATGTCAGGACAATGCATGACTTCTCAGATTTATCAAATACTATCAGTAGACTAATTTTCCAAATGTGCCACACCCATATTAATAGACAACAGCGGAGATAAAAAATAAAAAAATTAAATGAGAAAAAGAAAAGAAAAACACATGACGCATTATTTCATTAGCCGAATGAGGTTTTTTCCCATTAAATTATGCTGTCTAGTACATTAAACTGTCGGAATTCCACGCCTGAGTGAACACATGTAATTCAGCATGTAGGCTACATCATATGACTCATCCCACTGGCTATATACATAAGTATACATGCATATTCAAGAGGCAACAAATGAGATTTTAATCTGTTCCGTGATTTCAAATAGATCTAGCTCTAGGTGACTACACCACTATAGACCAACCTCTCAGTAATAATATACAACGTGATAACCATTAAATAGATTTATGCCGAAGGAGTGTTGACGAGTGGGACATGTTTACATTGACACAAGGGAACGTGATAATAAAGATGTAAATAGAAAACCGGAACAATTGACCAATCAAAAGCTGGATAAACGTTGGATAACTATTCACAACCGTAGTTTCGTAGTCGAAATTCTGAACAAGGAATATCTGTACGCCATTCATGAGTCCATGCAAAGTCAGCATATATTTTTCTTTTGTGCGGTCTCTCGCTTCAAACTAAATACATAGATAGCCTTTCCCACCACTATGAATAGCTACATTGTTGAAATAGTTCCCGGCAAACAGGACGACCCGGTTTACTGTATATTGTGACAGTGAATGATCGAGAGGGGGTTTATGTTGGTGGCTTCTTGCGCAAGGTCAAAGGTCACCAACAACCCCCTGTTGAAGTTTCGTATTTCTTCAATGTCGTGCAACTAACTATTCATGGTATCCTCTCGTCTTTCCATTTTTTGTTTGTTTTGTTTTTGTCCTTCTCCAATCATGGATTCAGTATGAGCTTCTCTTTGTGGTGTTCAAGACCTTTTTTGTCCATATGTAAAACTATTGTGCTCCCGACATAACATTTCTGTCAATATTTGGAATAATCTGATTCTATTTTTTAAAGACCCATTTATTTTACTGTTGAACGTAACATTATTATAAAATATCTTATTTAGTCTAATTTAAATTTATTTATGTTTACGTTTATTTATATGTTTTCCTTTGCTAAATGTATTTTCGTAATTATTTTAATAAAATGGAATTTATGATATTTACATTACGAGTTTGTTTTCCCTTGAATTCTTATAATTTGGAAACCTGTGTGTTAGGCAATACACCTTTGCAGTGAAAATGAAAGATGAGGGAAAACACACACATAATAAACGATAGAAGATAGTGAAATTATACTAAATCATAAATGTGAAATCATAAATAAAATTATTTAAATATATATCATGTGTTATTGCTAATGTTTGAAATGACAATATATTTAAACATGAAGGATGGTAATAAATAGGTCTACGACAGTACTCGTGGTTTCAGTTAGTGTGTGATTCACAGTGCTTCACTAGAGCAGTGAGAACAACAAGAAAACATAAAAAGATATGGGGAAAACAACAAGAATACCTCTACGAATGTACAACATAGTTAGACAGTAATGTTTCTAACATAGCTTTCTCAAATTAACATCATGTATAATTATTCCTACTTATTGAAAGTCATTTATTATGTTTACCTTATAGTATTTATATAAAATTAATTGAATTTCATATCTGCATAATCTGGTTCAAATACGTTATTACGTAAGATATATCCTTAATTTATCTATTGCATTTAATTACACATATTAATATCTGAAACAGAATCTTCAACCAGTAATTGGATAATTCAGATTAGTGTTTAATTTGTGAATATAGTTGCTAAATATATTTGACTATAGCAAATGCAAGTCGGACTATGAGCACTAGAGGTACGCTTCAGAAGATAGGTATAGGATACAGTATATATACTGTCTGTATGCACACCGACACCATAAACACTCGCGGTATAGAGGTAAAGGTAATCTTCTTGAAAAGAAGATCAAGATTAGTTAAAGTTCAACATTTTATTCGTGTGTAATGAAAAATGTGACAATTCTCTATATTATGACTGAAAATAGCGCTAATATACAAACAATAGAATATGATATATAATATATAAATGTATGTATATATCTATATTTAGTTTTATCACAATGATATACACTTAGTCTGATCGCATTGTATAGCACCAGCCAACGACACAAAAAAAACATACATATGTAAACCGTCAAATTCTCTAACTGCTGGTTGGCGTGTAGTAATATGACCACAGTCACGTGCTACAGAGGAAATAGTCCATTCAGAAATGGGTGGGGGACGTAAGATGCATAGGTGATAATATTCCCGAGATAATAATGAAACACACATGCAACATGGAAGTTTTCATTACGTCACGTGACGACGAGAAAGTGCGAGATCAACCAAATATAAACATTCATGCTATTTCGCAGTTATGCACCTTGCGTAGACTGCCCGACAGCACTCCCAAGACGGTTAGACGTCAACAGTTATTACAAAACACATTTCACAAACGAACATAGGTCTTATCTATAGAACAGGAAGCCTACTGGGTAAATGGGAAACGGTATAATATCATAACAATATGATAACATATATAGGGAGTTTGGCAAGGGTACGGGTTGATCTAAAACTCTTTCCAAAAAAACCTGGACTATCCAGATTGTTATGGCCCACACGTCAACCAATCAGAACGAGAGAAGTTGTTAGTTCCATACATTAGATCGAAGCGTACCACGGAATCAGTCACTCTGTTCGGCTTGCATTTCCAATATATTACTTTTTAAAATAATAAAAATTCAAAACAAATATCAAAAGATGTATCTTGAATTATGCTTCACCGTAATATATGTACACAGACTTGGTTCTTTGATGGTCCCAGAATATTGAGACGGATCAAACGTAACAGACAGCACAGTGTGACGGATTCCTTTGAATATGGTTTTGTGATAGAAATATTGCAACAGTTTAGGAAAAGCATTATCTAGCCGTACCAAGAAGCAAAAACAGTATGCCGGTATCTAAAACATACTAGCTGGGCGTAGTATGCCGCTGTATATAATATGTTTGTTTGTTTGTTTTATTTTTCGAGAAATAAAACATCTGAAATTCATGCTAAGGGTAGGAAAGGTCCTTCCGGGCCGAGACCTCAAGGACGATCACGTGCTGATCACGTGATGGCCACGTGTTTACTTCTTCGTCATGCTCATGTGCTTACTGCTTGTAACCGTGGATGAGGAGGACGATGAACTACCGCCGCCGATGAACTCAGTTAGTTTCTGAGCACCAGGACTCTGGACGCCCACTGCCTGCTCAACGATCTGTTTCAGCCCAGCCCTGAAACATAATTAGTGAATTTTAGACACTCTCATTTTGAGGTAGCCTAATTTATTTAACTATTTGTCTACTGAAATGAATTTGTTTATATATTTTTGTTATAAAATTAATATTACCAATGGCCAAAACCTTTGCCAAAATACAATATATGTATCAGTTTTGAGACGGTTTTGCTACTGTAAAATCTTTTTTTTTTTAAATGAATTGTGACAATGTCCAAAACGTTTATTGGGAAAATAAATGGTATCGTACCCAATTTGTGTTTCATTTGCATTTCCGACTATTTTAGTTATAATCTCAAAATATTTAACCCACTAATTACTTCTTTGTGGATGTTAGTGTAGACGTTTATTTTTTAGTTATTCCTGCCATTTTCACCATCCCTGCTTTTATACCTATATGTCATGCGTTCAATTCAAGAACGGTGCTTCACTTTTCTAGGATTTATCAAAATTTAGATGTTTCAAAACCTTGCTGGTCCCCCTAGCGGCTGTATTATTAGCACAGCAGAGTTCCAGTTTGAGACAACTCTTGTCAATGTATTGTTCCATGAACAAGACGATAGCCGAGTTTTGAAATTAACCCTTTAACCCAATATATATAAAATGCACAGGGTGTAGGCCTACATTTCTATTCTCTGATTGACGTCACCTTACGATCACTAACATAGTTCCAGAAGCAATGATCAGTATCTATTTTATTGTATTTTATGACTACCCTTAATACGCCTGCAACAGATGACAGTAAACAGATCCTATATTTCCACTAATTTTAACGTTAGGGCATTTTAATTGGGACTACAATACGTTGGACTGTACGTCTGGACACCTGGAACACCCATGAGTTACTTCCCTTACGTTTCAGATAACCCAAAGGGGAGTAACTCGATGTTGTTACGAGTGATGGCGGCAGGAGACGGAAACAACCGAAAACCGACGGAAATAGGCGGAAGTTCTCACCTGTTCTCCTCTCCCTCCAACAGCTGCCTGTAGCAGCAGATCTCAAGCTCCAGGGACAGCTTGGCGTCCAGGATAGCCTGGAGTTCTTGCACACAGTTCTCCAACTCCCCTTGAAGACGGTCCACGTCGGTCTGGTACTTCAGTCGGAGTTCGTCGTTCTCGCGTTTGGACTCGGACAGTTGTCGGGCGAGTTCGTTCATCTCCGCCTCCAGGGTCCTTACCTGTGTGAAATAAAGAAGAGGAGAAATCAGTCGTGATTCTTTTGCCGCCAAGAATATTAGAGAAGTCAACGTAAAATGTGAAATCGACATTTCGAATGCATGAGTTAGGTATTATTAATAATACTTCAATAATTATTTCAAAGGTCCCTATTGATTGATATTAGTTTAGCTCCTCCAATATACATTCGTGCATTGAAAAGACGAAATTATCCCCTTATTTATTTCTCCAGCGTTCTTCTCTTATTCTATATCTTCCCATCCCTCTTTATCTCTGTTTTCTCTCTCTCACCCTCTCTTCCCTCTCCCTCTATAACCTGTCTCTTTATATCTCTCTAGTTTGATTGTCAGGAAGTTCACACTTACCCTAGCCTCGGCGTCGTTGAGGGATCGGTTCCTCTCCTGGAGATGTGACTTCAGCTTCTTGACCTCCTCCTTGAGGTGAGCGCTCTCCAGGTTCTCCTTTACTGCACCGCTCTGGAGCTGTCTCATCTGAAAAACCAAGGGACGTAACTCTCAGCTCATGACTACACCCACTGCGCATCTTGGCAGTCTCACACTAACCCTCTCCATGCTAAATCAGGCAAAGGCACTGCACTTAACGCATCTTTTGTCGCCTTCAGAGTTAATACTCTTAATACTCTTAGTTATTTTCCTTTGGCAGTCTCACACTAACCCTCTCCATGCTAAATCAGGCAAAGGCACTGCACTTAACGCATCTCCTGTCGCCTTCAGAATGGAAAGAGTTAATACTCTTAATGATATTATTATTACTGTAGTCATTTTCCTTTGCCAAAATTATGACAAACACGAGGGAAGTGATGTGGATTATTCAGGATGGATCTTATCTTCCAAGATTGTGAGATACATTCTTATCGAAGAATTTGTAGCTAGGTAGCTTTCTTTACAAACGTATTGTAGTACACTAGAAGTCAACCAAAGGCATCAAACTGTTGGAAACTCCAATCTCAAGGGCATCAGATCTGTCCCTAAGACATCGAAACTCTTCTAAGTGCGAGTTCGTGCTGTTCACAAATGCCCATATAAAATGTGAGCTTGAACAGGAAATCGTACTAAAAAAGAACAACATTTCGTGGTCTCGGGGCCAAAGCGTCCACCCAATCTACACAGTGATCTTCAGCAGATCCTGCTACTCATTCAGACTTACCTGAGCGTTCATTCTCATCTCCATGTCGTCTCTCATGTGGCAGACGACGTTGTCGTACTCCGTGTGGAGGTCCCGGATGCAGGAAGCCAACTGCTTGTCCCACCATGCCTTTACGTCCAGACCCTGGATCTTGGTGGTGTGTTCTCTCTCCGTGGGGAACTGCAACAACAACAGACAGTAGTAAAGCGCATGCAGACGTTACAACCAGTGTAGACCAAGGATTCGTAATTCTGGCACAGTTTAAGGAACGTCAATAGCAAGATATCGTGGTAAAACACACGCAAACGTTACAACCAACGTAGGCCAAAGGTCCGTGATACAAGTATATAGCTTGTGGTTCAGGAGCCTGTTGCACGACGCTCTTGTAGCGCTACAATAGTTGTAACTGGGCTCCTGCCACAATAGAAAGCGTTGACGTTACAATAG
>JAVCKZ010087542.1:0-12047 GCA_034780755.1 Lepetodrilus elevatus
GTTTTCCAGATTTTTTCCCCTTGAGAAAGGGGTGCGTATTATTGACGGGGGCGTACTATAGATGGGTAAAGACGGTATGTAAAAAGTCACATATGGCCAGTTACAGCTAGAGGATTCTCGAGCTAATCTAATCCCAGCCTTATGTCCCATCAGGGATGAAGATTTAAATAATGGCATTAGAACATGATATATGATAATAATATACCGGGTAATATTATAATAACAATCTTACTTAATCGAAATCATGAAATTGAAAAGTGTTCTGTAATCTCGTGGTCAGATTAACAATTATACAAATTTAAAAAAATAAAAATAAAATATAATTACATAAATACCTCTGTGCTGGTTGGGCAAATATTGACGAACATGGAAGGATGCATGGTCTTAAACACCCCGCCAAAGTTAGAATCTTCAATGATTTCTTCGTCTGAAACAATATGATGATCCAACACCTTCAGCGTCCAGATGGAATTGACGATGTGATGGCGATAGTTTTTCCGCAAACTCAGAGGTGTGTCATACAGCGTCAGACCGATCAGTTTAGGGCATGTGCTTACATTGTGGATTAAGTCAAACTTTCCGAGCGGGTTGTCATGGAGATGGAGAAATTTGAGATAGCGAAAGCCAGACCAAAAGGCCATTCCTGGTTCTGATGAAATCTGGAATTAGATGATCAAGAAAATGAGTGTAGTTATTTAACATAGATTAATCACAAAATAATTAGTACCCATTATTATTATTATTAATTTTATTACTTTTAAATAATATTATTTTTACTACTACAGTAGACCTTGCATATTACGGACTCATTGGGACCGGCTATTTCTGTCTGTTATATCCAAAGTCTGTTATACGCATATGCAACAATTAGCGTTAGACAGGACCTGGACTTCAGATTCAGTCCGTTATATGCGAGTGTCTGGTTTATTCGAGGCTGGTATATGCAAAGTCAACTTTATTTTATTATTATTATTATTACTACTTTACCCATATTTAATATGGTATTCATTTTCATTATTATTTAATTAAAACTATTTTTTAAAGTTATTTTTATTATGATTACATATGTATTATTATTATAATTATTTCTTACCTGATTTCCATGGAGATCAAGCTTGAGCATATGTCTACATCTGGCCAATCCACTGATGTTGCATAGGTAGTTGTTGCTGAGATTGCATATGCGCAGATTCGAACACAGACCAATTTCGCCGATTCTGCGCACATGCAGATTGTTAAGTTGAAGCATGGCCAAGTTCCTGACATCTTTTTCTTCACTGCCTCTATTTCCCTTCGCACAGCGATCTAGCAGGAACTCTAAGGTGGGGACAATGAAATACCCCTGTTCTTCCGCCTGGCGAATTGTCTCTTCCTCCTGTTGGCGATAGTATTTACTGAGATGCGAGTTTGCATGGCTCTGGTTGAACTGGATGTCGTGGAGCCGCGAAAACTTGGCCCAATCTGGGATACTGACCATGACTGTATTAGGGGTTGTTCTCTGCCCGTTGCAGCTGCTCTAATATTGAGGTAGATTAAATTGTGCCACTAGACAAGCCGAATGTCATGGCACTGGCAAATCGGAACTTTGTTTTTGTCAACATTGTTGTTGTCTCATCATTCTGAAATATAATATGTCCAGTGTATTTTCAGTTAGGTATCTAGAGACATTGATAAAGGAAGATGATAATGTTTGGAATATCTTTCAAGAATTACCATAAATGATGGGTCATCATATTTTGACTATACGGCTACAATCCTTCAGGTTCAATTTAGTCATAATAGATTTATATTATTACCACCATTTTGCACAATAAATACCAAATACATATCAAGGAACATACATATTTAATGCGCATAAATAATGTACGTTGTTGACTAGAGTAATTTTCAATAATTTACAGTTGTTTTTATCTAGAATATCTAGGTAATTATTATCGTGTTAATAATTACAATTCAGACAATGTATTAGATCTGTATGACAGTATTTTACCTGGACAGCTTTGTACTATTTTACTATTTTCATAAAAACTGGATAAGAACACGTGAAGATAACTTTCGTGTGGAAATCGCCAAACAAGTTTTTTTTGCTAAGACGCCATGTTGTAAACGTTACCATGGACAACCAGAACGGAAGTAGTCAAGGGAGGTAATAATGTAAACAACGAGCACATGTTGTTCTTCTCTAGTGGAGGCGATCAAACTTTAAATGGAAATGTGGAAGTCGATTCCTTGTGCATTGTCAGAACTTCGTTTGGATCACACACTGAAATGTGGCCAGTCCTTTAGGTTCAGTTAAATATGGCGCATATTCCCATCAACTTCTTGATATTAGTCCCAAATCCCATCTATCAATGAAACCAAGGGGAACACCAAGTTGTGACCAACGAAATTACGTTATCCCTGATCATCTTACAAAGTTACAATGTAACTTACATACACATTTTAAATGCAAACATTATCACTTCATCTGATTATATATAGCTGAAGTAGACAATGATAAGTTGAGTCCATGAGTTGATCTCTATTTATAAGAATATCTAGATTACACGTCATCACCAATCTAAATTAATATAAGGTCTCAAGCATCTTTACCTTTAAAAGTTGCTGGCCAGAATAAAGATACAAATATTTGAAATAACAAATGTTTACAAACAAACAGGAATTTCTACTGGCCCTTAGGATATCTTTAGGATTGGGAGAAATGTATCGGGCCAGCGGTAATTTCCATCACTGATGTCAAGTTATTTAATTTGTTTTGTTTTGCTGTTTCGTTATAGATGGCGTGAGACAGGGTCTGGCGTGTGGACCGGGGTCATAGGTCGGCATGTGTGGAAGCTTAAACAAGACGAAGAACTTCTGTACTACCAGGTATTCTCAAAACGTAACGGAATGCCAGATGGGACGAACAGAAGTGGCACGCCCCAAATCAAGAAAGAACCAAAAACAACACCAGATTCTGACTTCAAGAAGGAAGAAGATGGAAGCCAGTTAGAAGATATCATAGCAAATTGTAAACAGGAAGCACAGGATCGGTCCAATTTTGATAGAAAACCTCAGATTAAAACTGATGACGAAGATTATGGGTCGACTGATCCAAAACTGGACAAAAAAGATGTACTTCGATTCATGTATGGCGATTTAAATCAAGAATCTTGTGAAGTCGTTTTGAGGGACTACTTTCAATTGAATGTCAATCTAGGAACATTGTACAAGAAATGGTCAAAAGTCGATCCCAATTTCAAACTAATATCGGCATCATTTCAAGGAATTCGCATGCTGAGACAAGATCCCATTGAAAATTTGTTCTCGTTTATTTGCTCCTCCAACAATAACATAAGTCGAATCAGCTCGATGGTCGAGAAGCTGTGTGATAACTATGGCGATGAAATTACGGATGTTGACGAGAAGTCGTACCATGCCTTCCCAAAGATCTCAGATCTTGACAACCCCAATGTTGAGGACAAATTACGAGACATCGGATTTGGTTATCGAGCAAAATACATCTACAAAACGGCCAGGTATATTTGTGAGAACCACGATGAGGATTGGCTCTACTCCCTGAGAAGTATACCGTATAAAGATGCCAAGAAAGAGTTGATGAAACTGTGTGGGGTTGGAGGAAAGGTACATGGTCTACAATTTAATATACTAGTATGTTAGATACAGGGTGGGTGGTAGTTCAGTGGTAGAATATTTGGACTGCGGAGCCAAGCGTTCTGAGTTCGAATCCGAGTCCTGGCCACAAGATTACGAAACTTTTCCGAGTACAAGATTACGAAACTTTTCCGAGTACGTTTTTGTGCTCAACTCACGAGCTATATGCTAAAAAACATGACATTTTATGAACAATATTCTGAGTTGAGTATGAAATCGTACTCAGAAAAGTTTTGTAATCTCGAGCCCTGGAAACCTGGTATCAATGTTCACGAAAGTTATCTTTCTGATGCAATATTGATATAGCATGTGCTGTCCGTAGAGTGGAAACACAGTTATCATCCTTGGTCTGTCAGTACCATGTTTACCATGTTTACTGCAACTTTCAGGGCTACGGATGTTGCAGGTTTCCTCCTGCCCTAAACTAACAAAGCTGTGATATAAGTGAAAGAATCTTGAAAGAGACTTTAAACCACAATAAAAAACAAAAACAATATTGTAGAACAATTTAAAAAATATTATATTTATAAGACTTAAATTTTATAAAAGAATTAACAGAATGTGGAGATTGGGTCTGATATGGTATCAACTTTACCTATGCCAGTTTTTGTTATTATATTATTCATGCATTGATGCTTCACAAATGTTTTAAATAAATTTAGATTATGCGTACCGATTGTTATTTTTGTACTTTTGTGTGTGTTCAGGTTGCAGACTGTGTGTGTCTGATGTCCATGGACAAGCCCGGGACTATTCCAGTGGACACTCATGTTTGGCAGATTGCCTCCAGGCACTACCTGAAGAAACTACAGAGTAGCAAGTCTCTCACTGACAAACTCTACGAAGAAATAGGTGATTTATATTGAATACCGTACATATAAATAATGATAATATTAATAATAATAATAATAACAATAATAATGTGAGGGCATGAGCCTTTAATTTAATAATATTAATAATAATTCTGTTGTTGTATATATGGGTGAAATATTCCCACAGTGAGTAAATACCTAAATTTCCTGCGAAAGTTAGTGGCATGCCAAGGAACTATATTAGTATCCCTACGCGTGTAAACAAACATGACAACATATTCCTAGTTTGTAAACATTGAAAATTGATTTTTGATTATTTTGGACATAAATTATAAAGTGAGGATATCGCCTATTTTATTATCGGGACCCAAAGTTACCAAACCTTTTCAGTACGACTTCATGCTCAAGCTCAACAAATATGAGACTAGCATGAAATCATACTCAAAAACGTTCTGCAAACTTCAGGGCAATATCTGAAAGGCTTTATGCACCACAGTGACTTACGGTACTAATTGTACATTTATGAAGATATTAGTTTTATTTCCTACAGGAGACTATTTCCGCAGTCTATGGGGGAGCTATGCTGGTTGGGCCCACTCTGTAAGTTGCCAAATTCGCCAATTCATCAGGTTCCATACCACATTTCTGCACAATAAACTGTCTTTCTCTGAGCCACAATAAACTGTCTTTCTCTGAGTAACAGCAACAATAAACTATTTCTCTGAGCAACAATAAACTGTCTTTCTCTGAGCAACAGCAACAATAAATTGTCTTTCTCTGAGCCACAATAAACTGTCTTTCTCTGAGCAACAATAAACTGCCTTTCTCTGAGCAACAATAAACTGCCTTTCTCTGAGCAACAATAAACTGTCTTTCTCTGACAACAAACTTTATCTTTGAGCAACAATCAACTGTCTATTCCATGTAATATACTCGACAAAATTAATTAAGGGTCATTTGCCTTTTTGTACATGCAAATTTAGCTTTATATTATTTTTATAATGAAGAATTCCCAAACTTCTACAGGTATCTGGCTACAGATACCACAAGCAGAGTACCCCAATTTGGTAGAAACATTCCCCACAAAATACCTGTACTGTGCAGGCACCGCCAACTTTCACGTAATTTTATATTTATTGTTTTCTCTCTCAGGTCTTGTTTGCTGCAGATCTTAAGCATTTCAAGGACACAAGTAGAGAGGTTTGTGCACACATTTATATATTTTGGCAACGCCAAAAATAATACAGTTGTAATATGCACGATTATGTAGTGTTCTATGTCTGTTGTCCTAGCAGCTCAAAAGTGTCGTAAAGCAAGTTTTCAGTATTGCTATCTATTGATGAAGGATATTTGCTAGGAATTTGCAATTCTACCTGTGATTTCACAATTTGTTAAAACAATATGATTTGTTGACAGTTCATGGTTAAGCATATTTTTACCTGAATGTATGTACATTTAATTTGCCTGTACATGATTAGCTACATTTTCCCCATGTCTTATGGTTTTTCAATATTTTCATATTTTAAATATTGTGTGATAAAAACATTAAAAAAAAATTATGGTTATTTATTTTGTAATTCATTGATGAGTTCAACACTTTACCCTAAATCGTTGTGACCTTTTATTACAGGGCTCAAAGAAAGATGTCACAAATTTGAAGAGGTCAATTCAAACCAAAAACACAAAACAAGCAAAACATGCCAAGAAAAAGTGAATTTTATTCCATATTAGGAAGTATACAGTATAAGACGTCCACATGTCTCTTGCAGGAATTGTGCGATTATTCTATCATTCCTTGTGCTTCTGTTTATTCCAAAGACTAAGGAATAATGACCATTGCAAACTGCGGAGATCAAGATACCAACTCTCTGACGGTTGTTGTTGATGGACATGCAACTTCAAGAAGACATTGTATTAATTTAACTCTTGTCATTCTAATTATACCTAACAGCTGCCATTGAATATTTGATGTGCAATAAGGCATTGGTGTTCAAAGTACTATTGATCTGACATGCCCCAAGATTATGGAATTATTGAGTACGATTTCATGTTCAAGCTCAAATTTGATATGTATACCGAGTATCGATGCCCATGTTCAGAGAGGTCTTCAATCTCATGTTGGCACCATCTGGTAGAAGACTAAAACACCAATACTCCAAAGACTAAGACTATTCTAAACAACACCTTGAGTTGAGTATGTGTTCGTACTTGGAAAAAGTTTTGTAATCTCAATTAGTACATCAATTAGAACTTCCCTTGATGTACATTGCACAAGAAGACGAGGTATTTAAGCCTCCATATAACCTAGGACATGATCAAATTTCAAACATTGATGTACATTGCACAGGAAGGCAAGGTAGTCCGGCCTCCATAGTGTCCATATAGACTATTGGACATCATCAGACGACTTCTCTTGATGTACATTGCACAGGAAGGCAAGGTACAGTAGTCCGGCCTCCACATAGTCTAGGACATCATACTGCTAGCCTTGCTGTACATGTATACGACTGGATGGTATTCATAATTCAAGGCTTCCCTTGCTGTACACGATGTCCAGATGTTATATACTGAGGATCGATGCCCATGTTCAAAGAGGTCTTCAATCTCATGTTGGCACCGTCTGGTAGAAGACTGAAACATCAATACTTGTATTCTAGCACTGCATAATGGACAAACATGTTGGTTTTTTTTCTCCCGTAAAGCTCGTTATCGAAACCAATTAATGTCGACATACGCTGACACCTTCCATAAAGTGGCGTAACGCCCTACGTGTACTATATTATATAGTATACTCCCATTAATCAGTAGTAGTAAATCGTCGATGGTGGTCGTCTTACTCTGAGAACTTCATTCCAAACCAGAGAGAGGTTGGAACACGAACCATGAATTGTCCTCTGAGCATGCCATCAATTGAAGCGACGGCAGTCTCCTTAGGGCTAAGCATTCGGTTGAATCTGCGTATATAAAATAACACTATGTTAACCCATATAATGCAGGAATGTGAGTTTGTGGATTTAAAAGCATTCGGTTGAATCTGCATATATTATATAAAGTACGATATTAACCCATCATGCAGGAATCTGAGAATTTATGGCTAAGAATTCGGTTGAATCTACGTATATAAAATAGAGCACGATATTAACCCATGTTGCAGAAATCTGAGAATCTGCAGAAATTTATTTTATTTTTCATACAAATAAAGTATGCCTAAAAATCGTGACACTTTGTATGTTCAAACAATGTAACACTGTTTTCAGAGTAAAATAAATAGATTTACTTATTTTTTAAAAATTATTGGTATTGTGGTCTTATTGTAGGTAGAGTTACACGGTTATGCCTTGATGTTTTTGAATTCAGAAGCCACACCGAGGCATAGTTACTATTATTAGGCTACAATGCTCATGCCTGAAGATGCTGTTGTCTTTAGAAAGCTACCGACTGTACCATTCCCGCGGACTTTAGTAACATGTGGGCCTGTACTTCAACATTACTCATGACCACGCAGCTCTTGCCGAAGAGGTATGTATCTCCCGATGTAATAATCGGTTGACAAAAGGCTATTATATATACATGTATATGAATTGGTGAACTGGGGTTTAGAACTGATTTCAAGATTAATTTACTTATTTCACAGCTTGTCAGTTTTGGGCAGTAGTCGTAACGCTGAATGTAACGGCAGGTACTGACAGACCAAGACTCATGAAAATAATAATATCAACACTACACGGTACAGACAGCGCATCCTAGCAATATCGCGTCAGAAAGTCAACTTTCGCGAACGTTGAGTCCAAACGTTCTACCACGGCATTACCACCCGCCACATTCACCTGTCCTTTGGGTATCTGCACAGGCCGGTGTTAACGAAAGCAGGACAGACAACTGTCACTCGTATTCCACGGTGTCCCAGCAGAACCAGCTCTTCCTGCAGAGCTTCAGAAAATACCAGAACAGCTGCCTTAGAGGAACTGGAACAAGACGTGGAGATGCTACATCACTAGAAGTCCGTGTTCACGAAAACATACAGCAAGCTCGGCTCCGACACCTGTGTAATTTGTGAATTTGTTATTATTTTTGTTATGGTGTTCTAGATTCTTTCATTAATATCACGACTTGTCAGTTTTTGTGGCAAGGGGAAACCCTCAACATTCATAGTAGTAAGTTTCGTCCATCAACGATCTAATTACAATTGAATACGAAAGTATCGCTCCAAATATATATTGACATAAGCTGTCAATATATATTTGGAGCGATACTTTCGTATCTAATTTTAATTAGAAATTGAGTCCATCAACAGACCTGTAGTCCGAGAGATACGCGGTGCCAGACTTGGCCGAGGCTGAGGCTACGTTGAGGATGTACCCATAATCTCGCTCCATCATTCCGGGAAGAAACTCGCGCACTGTCTGAAAAAGAATTGTGGGCTCAACGTTACACATCCTTTTGTCTGTGACTGTACTGGGGTTAGATACGATTTCAAACCATTTGGAGGTCTCGTCACAGTTAATTATCACTTGGCTGTCTATGAGGACCGGTTTTTCGAAGCCCGGTTATCTTAACTTTCCGTTAAGCTTGTACTAGGCTATACTCCTATATGGAGGAATATACTTTAACGGGGTAACCGGGCTTCGAACAACCGGCCCTAAAACATTAACTAGAGCCTACTATATAGGTTTAGGTGTTTGCAAGGAATAAATAAATCCATATCATACCCAGAATTGTGCAAGGATGTTGACTTCGAACGTTTTCCTGATGTCATCGTCCAGCAACTCCAAGAGACGTCCTCCGTTCAGAATTCCCGCGTTATTAACTAATATGTCCACTCCGCCTACGTCCTCCATCACGTGACCTGCCGCGCGCCGGATGTCGTCTGCTCTGCTGACGTCACACAGATAGGTGTGCACAGTGGCGCCCCTTCTTCTGACCTCCGTCGCAGTATCATTTATATTTCCCTGTAAATAATGGTTGTTTGGTTTGTTGATTTTTGTTTTATTGCCACTTTCAAGATTTCTTTTCCACACATTGACTCTTGCTAGCTCGAGATTCCCCTATCCAACCCTGCTGACCATAAGATAGCCTACCTTTTATATGGGTATGGTCAGCAGGGAAGGCTAGAGGAATATCGAGCTAATCTCTTGGGCTTCTACTTGTAGATCTACTGGGCCCGTATTCTCAAAACTTCTTAGCTAAGAACTTCTTAACATAAGCAGAAACCCAGTTAGGCAAATTCTTAGTACTTACGAACTTCTTAGGACTTACGAAATTTCGAGAATACGGGCCCAGGTTTGCATTTAAAAAAAGGCGTGTATATTTCCATCAGACATAGATATCAACACCTTTCATGAAACGCAGGCCAGGGGACCTATTCTAGAAATGTTCTGACGAACTTCTTAGCTTAAGAACAGTTCGTAGCCATACTATAAGAATCGTTAAGATTGTTGTACGTTTGTAAGAACGCTTCGAGAATAGTCTCCTGAGTCCTCATTGTTCAGAATAGCTACAATTTGATTAGAAGTAAAATTTTAGGGACTCACTACTACAAGTGTAAATCTGGTTGCATTAAACACTTTTATCGCTGCAATAGTTTTAGCTAGTAGTATTGTAGTGATAAAAGTGTTTTGGGTAAACAGACATACACTTATAGGTTATATACCACTAAATTACCGTAATTACTCTAATTATTAGAACCCTCTAATAGTCTGAACACCTAAATTAATTGCATAACAAATTTTGCATACAAAATATCCAAACATGACCATTTTTTAAAAATCATAATTTTCTAATTATTCGAACAGTTATTGTGTCAAAGAAAAACAAATTATCTTTTAAAAAATCCTTGAAAATATAATATCATTTTTTTTTTTTTAACACAGGCACACAAATTGTCCCAAAATATTCGAACACCGATCATTTTCAATTTTCATATTTTTTAATAATTCGAACAGCCCCAAATTTAATTATTTTCTCCTGTTCAAATAATTAGAGTAATTACGGTAGTTGGTGGTTATGACTGAATCAGTAGTTAGGCATTAATATGTTAACAATGTCATCTGTGGGATTTTATTTGGTGGTACAGGCAGCGGTTAATATTAACTGAAATGAGCACTAGCCACACGGGACAAGTGGGGTGAAAAATCTACTACCGGTAGTCCTCACCAACTTTCACTAGTCCTGTCAATAAATAATAAAAAAGATCATGGGATGATGCAACTAAAATATAAAGTATCAATGTGTTTAATAAGGGACTCATGGATAGCGATAGAGATCTAGATCTTAGACTACAGTCTTGTTGTCAAAATAATAAAAAGAAGGTAGGTGCTTTGAAAATTTAACTAGCCATGCAGGACTACGAAATATAAGAATGCCCAATCGAACAATATAGCAGGGAGAAGATTAATACAATTATAAACAACATGTTGTGGCTACTTAATTGCTGATTAACTCCCCCTAGATTGTAATATAACCTTCCTGCTAAGTGCTTACCTCCCCTAGGTTGTAATATCCTTCTCGAGTCATCTTTTCTGCGAAGGAGTGGAGAATTAGTTCCGTCATCACCAACGCGAAGTAAATGTAGAAAATAGCGAACCTGAACAGCTGCGTATTGTACTCCTGAAACCAACAACAAATATTCAGTTAGTTTCACCCCAGTTAATTTTCAAGAGTGAATTATTTTTAAATAAATTTGAAAACATTGAGTGAGTGATTATGGAGCTTTCACCAATTTGCAACAATTTGGAAACATTAAATCAGGGTTTCTCCGAATGCGCAATCCTGTGTCCCATACGCAAAACAATGCAAGTTTGGACGCATGAATATTCACTTTATTAAAAATAAAATTAACAGCTTGAGATTCATTTTATCGTATTTCTAAATTCGCTACATCACAGCATAGATTAGAATAATATAATAACATCAAATAACTGTCATATACTCTAGTTATTGCTGTTTGTAATCGACAAATAAAACTTGTGCGGTCTTCATAATTATATTTACGTGCAAAGGGGAGTAACTCTAATTCTTCAGAGTGTATGTGAAATCATGGGACTCCCTTTTTATAACTCGGGATATGAAAAGTACAGTATATCACCATGCGTCCCCGGGACTCGTAAAAATTGAAACCTAAGTGAAACCCTGATTAAATCTAAGATTTTTTTTTGACTGGGATAGTCCATATTTTGGTAGAAGTGTATGCAAGAAAATATTATAAATTTTGCAGACTATGATCAAACTGTAGTGCTTAATATGAATGTAGAGATATTTGTAAACAGTGCCTTACTTCCAGCATGATTTTGGAGTAGAACGGGATGATCCCTGCAAGGAAGTTGAACAGGAAGAACAGCCATAGTATTCCCGATGTAATTATGGCTTTTTTCCTTTCTAACTGAATTAGTAATGCTGCTAGTAACTGAAAAGATAAAAACGATGAAGAATTACAAATGTCAATTTGAAAAATGTTAATCAAAACTACATTGAACACATATCATAATTACCTTAACAGTGTTCGAAATAGTGATGGGAATCGGTTGGGATTTCATAATCGATTATCGGTTACTATCGGATGGACTCAACCGATCAATCATCGGT
>JAVCKZ010087553.1:0-12046 GCA_034780755.1 Lepetodrilus elevatus
GCCACACTTAGTGAATTAACCCAGCGCGGCTACTTAGTAGCCGCGCTTTGCATAAAGCCCTATTTGGTTCCCCTGTAACTATAGGGTGCCAGAATAGATAGCAAAATAGTAAACGGGGCATCTTATAGCTACAGTTCTGCAGCTAGGTATGTATGGTATGTAGGGTATGTATGATATGCATGGTACGTAGGGTATGTATGGTATGTAGGGTATGTAGGGCATGTAGGGTATGTATGATATGCATGGTAAGTAGGGTATGTATGGTATGTAGGGCATGTAGGGTATGTATGGTATGTAGGGCATGTAGGGTATGTATGGTAAGTAGGGCATGTAGGGTATGTATGGTATGTAGCGCATGTAGGGCAGTTGAAAGGAGACATTGACGCTCTTGTAGACGTCTGTAATTCAGGTTATAATTCATGAGGTAGATGTATGATGAAAGAACAAGATTTGAGACTACTTCTAGCTTTAATGAAGGGAATGCATTGGACATATCTATACAGAACCAGTCTGATGAAGCGATGAAGTAGATTGCATATTCTCTAAGTACATTCTACAGAAGAAACTATAATGATCTGTGCGAGTGATACAAGTACCAACTTGTTTTGTCCCAGATAATCTAATTAGCTCTGTTTGTTCATAATCGCTTCCATGGTAGTGTGTTCTGAAATGACATATCAATGGAGCAGAATATAGACGATGTTAGCTGCATCAATAAATGTGTACTCCTAGCATCAGTATGAAGTGAGTTATATATATATATATCAGTGATAAACCATTTACATTGAGCTAATCGCTGTGAATTGATTGCACTATTTCTGTATATATATTTGTTATCCCCGAGGTGAGACAAGTGGGTGTGAATACTTTGACAATTCCGCCATACATGACAACAATACTGATATATACTTAGGAGTGGTTTAAAATGTTGAAAGAAAACACCCGCTGTAATTGTAATCTTTGTTAGAATACTCTTCATTTGTTGTAGAGTTCCACAAGAAGACAATATCTCAACAAAACAAAATAAACATTAGTATTTTATATGTTATATTGATATAAATATTATATATTGGTTATCCCCAATGATCAAAATTACCACGAATGCATTCCTATTTTTACGAGATAATTCCTTCCAAGACATCCGAAAACGTAAATTGTTTCTTAACAATGTACCATCACCATGTTCGATTTTCCCAGGCTAACCTCCATTAACGTTGGTATATTCTTAGTCTGATCACTTTTGCAGGTCACCAATCTCCTGGATATGCTACTAACTGTTGAGTAAAGTCACGAAAACGTTCATAGAACGCCTGTACCAGGCAATAAATAAGGTTTGCTCAATCGATCTGTCTTCTCCTCGTTGGCCGTCGGGTAAAGCTTGTCAAGTTAAATCATTGATTCCGGTATGCACATTTGACGCAACAATCAGTTCTCCGACTGCCTCTCAAAGTCTCTGTCGGTGATCAATATCCAGAACGTTGCTTATTGTGAAGTACACTGCATTAGTCTCACAGAAACTGCTGTTTCATACGGTGGAACCTTCAAACGGAAGAAACAGGACATTGCTTACGCCGTTGTGAACAGAATATCCCGTAAGACGTCTTCTTTTGAAACCAAATTAATTCAAATCCCGCGACCTACATATTAGAAGATGGTCTGGGCCTTTAGATTTGCTGTAAAAACAGATATTATACGAAGTTCATGGTCACCGCTATCTAGAGCATAACTAATGTACTTTTACATGATATAATTCATCATCATATCGATCCATCCTTTTTTATGTCCGTCCAAGTTTCCTTCCATACATCTGTCTGTCTGTTTGTCCGTATGTCTGCCAACTCGGTTTCCAAAAATGTACAAACCTAAATGTTGCAAAAATATCAATTTTAATATTTTGAATACCCTCTAAAAGTGCAGTCAGTATAAATCACAAACGATTCCACCAGCTTGATCTCAATATCAGAATTCCACCCACGATTATCATCATGTCTCGTGTTCGGGAAACAATGTCATTTGCCAACTACAGTCGTATTCTGATGATCCTTTACAGACTATGGCTTTTATGAGTAAAGGAAATACCATTACCTGGGTTGTAAGTCTGCAGTAGCTATCTGTAACCAGTTTCTGTACATTGTAATACGAATGCATCAATGGAAAATGTCGCATTAATTGAAAACAGCAGGCAGGAGGAAACTGTTATGCTACTGCAAACTGAGTTGAACTTTACATAGAATATTGAATTGAATAACTATTCAGCGTTGAACAATGATGTGCAAACGCAATACCGACTTTCTGACAATACAAAGTAAACAGTCACTATGCCAGGTTTGCTTGCTAATGTCCAAGATGATGCCATCGAACCTGTTAAAACCTTACGATAATGTATGCGTGTGCACCCGCCCGCCCGCGCGCGCGCGCGTGTGTGTGTGTGTTTGTGCGCGTGTGTGTGTGTGACGGTGCGTGTGTGTATGTGTGTGTGTGTGTGTGCGTGTGCGTGCGTGTGCGTGAAAGAATGCATTATCTTCACAAGATAGGATTAAAGGCATAATATCACAGATGTTTATGGTTGTTTTGGACTAGTTCTTATAATTATAGTTATATAGTTATTAGCTACAACTGCAAATCTAATCTCACGCTCTTCCATAGCAACATTTGCCGTAATTCTACTCCTGTTTCAGTTTCCTTTTTCTACTTCCATTTGCATTACGCCCTTGTTGCTATGTTTAACAGAAAACAGCCATAGCCACAAATTAACAGATTTGGTCAAGATATATTTAACTAATTGTCTTTGATGTGAAATTACTCCGTACTTCCCATCTCACTGTGCACGTTTGTACATACTATGTATACGTCGGTTTTACGATAAAATATGAACATTTACCTGTTTTTCGATTAGAAATGAATACTGTAGAATTTTAGGAATCTTGCTTGAGTTATACTTTTTTTCTGATAAGATGTTAATGATATTAAATTCGCTGGTTCAGAGCAGATTCTTCGTAAATAAATACAACACTCATATGATATAAACATCATTTATTCGCATTCATGTGCCACCTAACATACTCATCATCAATAGAAACGCAACAATTTCATAATAAAACATGTTTTCATCGTTAGGTTTGAATTGGATTATATATATATATTCATACATATAGGCCTAAGTTCAATAGCAACGATCAGGGCCAT
Source organism: Lepetodrilus elevatus (assembly GCA_034780755.1). Classification (NCBI taxonomy): domain Eukaryota; kingdom Metazoa; phylum Mollusca; class Gastropoda; order Lepetellida; family Lepetodrilidae; genus Lepetodrilus; species Lepetodrilus elevatus. Next base: position 3,187 of record JAVCKZ010087553.1, read on the forward strand.
CCAAGGTACTACATCATGAGTTTCACAGAAACCCAATACTGAAGCCATGCAGATAGTTACAGCCGAATACAAGTAATCATTGATTTTACGTTACGCTATAATAGCCTGTGTAGACAGAAACAATGACTGATTCAAGTAGGTATCGAAGGAGCCGAACTTTGATTGGTAAAAAAACGATAATTTGTTTGAAGAGCAGAGAGTGACAATAAACACTGGACATGGGGGACGCTCTAGAGAAGAACTTCCATGTGGTCACGTTTAGAATCATCTGCATATTGATTTTTGCTAGTTATTGTAGCATGTCTGGAGTCACATTGGCTTTGAAATGCCCGCTCCTGAATGTTGTCGCAGACATGATCAATTGGGCCCATGTCTGCTCGCCGGATCAATAGCACATCTACATGGAGGCCTGCCCAACCACTCTGGTAGCGCGCAGTTTCGCCTGGCTATCAATCAACAAGCGGACGTAACCCGTAGAACTCCTATGTCCGAAACATTCCAGATTATGAATATCAGGGCTCTCCTCTACGAATCTGCGTATAACCTTAAGATAACGTTATCTTGAACCGTGACCATAGACAGTACCGTTGCTAAGGTTGGAGATAAGGTTAAATTACAGTTACGTTCAGATTTGTTCAGGTCCCGAGATTACGAAACTTTTCTGAGGACGTTTTTGTGCTCAACTCAGAATTGTGTTAATACAACATCATGTGACGTCATAGTCTGAGTACGTTTTTGTGCTCAACTCACGTGCTATGCTAAAAAACATGACGTTTTATGAACACAATTCTGATTTGAGTATGAAATCGTACTCAGAAAAGTTTCGTAATCTCGGGGCCAGGAGAGCTAGTCCAGTCTGACAGGAATGCAGGTTCAGTTCTAGACTAGGTAAGTATATGTTGCGTGGTTTAAACATAAACGTCCAGATTACATACCACAAACATAATTGCATATGCCAGTTTAACATTACATGTTTGTGTATACAGCTGATTAGATAACATTTCAGATGATATGCAGCAACTATAAATTAGCTGCAGTTTTAGGATGGGCGACCTATTATTGTCCCAAAGTGTACGGTATTAGGGACACTGACTCAACAATAAATTAGTTGGAGTTTTAGGATGGGCGACCTATTATTGTCACAAAGTGTACGGTATTAGGGACACTGACTCTAGGATAGTGACCGTAAATATTTAGTTATTGAACATATTATGCGACTATGCGAAGTGGAAAGTGCTATCAACACCATTCAATATAATAATACGAATACAGCCACAACCACAGCTAAGGATACTATATGTTGTATGCTTGTTTATATAATCACATATTTAAAATAATTATATACTCTTTATCTTATATACATTTACATAGGCTATTACAATTTAAAGTATTGTTGCGTTTCTACTGGTGTTGAGTATATATTTCGTTGCCTTGTATACACGGATCTGTCGAAATAGGCAATATTGCATATTAAGTGACAATACTTACGTTGGTAAACTGGCCCTAATTACCGCTGTCTTTATTTTCATTTGCATATCGCTAGAACAAACATAACATTATATATATACACATGCAGATGATGAACGAAATATGAAAGACTACTTGCAGGGCAAACTCTGCGGCCTGATTGCCTACATAGGTTAATATATGGCTGGTGGAAGCTGTCGACCTAAGGGTGACACTGACATTGTACAGGTAAGTATGTCATAGAACGAGTCCTGAAATGAAATAAGACATCATGGTCAATAGGAACGTCACGCATGCTCACTCTAATTTATTTGGCGTATTCCGCTTCCGTCGTTTCTCTATGGAATACCGGAAGGAGACGAAGAAAGCCGAAAGCCGAATATATTGGAGACCGATATTCGTGAAATTCACGTCGTAAGTACATTTGGATATTATTTTGATTTATTATTTTTCGGTAGGTTAGGTCTATATAGTAATGTGATTGCTATGTTGACTAATTCAAGCCGCAAATACGAATTATGTCGGTCTGCAATATGAAGGCGAAATGTATTGAAGCTAGACGACTTAAATCCGTAGCTAAAAGCATGAAAATAATATCTAAACTTTTACCTCTCCAAAACTAAAATGTTAGCATACATAAATTAATACAATAAATAAATAAATAAATAAATAATAAATATAATTAACGAAGGTCTGTATAGAAGAAAACGCATATTTTAAAGTTCATTCTATGGAATAGTGGTGTACATAACTAACACCTTGACTTATCCTCATTAAGAGAGAAGCAATGGTTTGGAGTATGTAGAGAAAGGTCTAGAGAGGAATGTTGATACGGTGAAGAGCTTTACCACAACTGACCATAAAGTACATTTCTCAAGGAACCCAATTATAATGAGTTACCATATTTTATGTCTTCCTCTGCACAATAGATGACTTAGAAATATTTCCCTGCTGCAAATGAAGCCTTACTATAACATCATAGAATAACAACTTCCTGGATTTCTTTTGGAATTATAAAACGTAGCAGAACAAGTAGGAGGTAGAAGTACTTCCGTCAAGATGGAAAAATACTCATGGCATGACACCGTTTATTTTATTCCACTTGTGGGGTGATTGGACACATCCACGAAGGTTTCAGAGTGTACACTATCATTTTCCTAGGTTCTTGCTAATGAAATAATTGTTATTGTAAAAACGTCGCCGCCAATAAAACTCTCTAAATGACACTACATATTGTGGGCGTACATCTATATAGCGTATAATGTGCATTGAGATCACTTATTAAACCAACAATTAGTATAACAAACTGTCACCACAGCTATATTCTCAAACTATGTTATGCTCGATAAACATTGGACTGTACCCAATGTTCTAATAATAAACTAGACAAGTAGGTCTAGTACACGTATAATGCTCATTACCAAATAAATATTATCTGAAAATGAAAACAATATTAATTTGATATGATATAAATTAACGGCAGATATTTAAATACGCTCATTGCCACTCGTGATAGAGCAGATATCTGCTGTTTGATGCAATTGTTCGATAAAACATCTCTAAGATATATAGCATAATTCATAATTCCAATTTCAATCACTTTTAAACTTGCTAAATGAATAAGGCAAATGTGTGTGAAGACCGTCATTACACGATACGCTAATAATAGAAAGAACATCACGTTATGCATCAGGGGAGTTAAGTATCTTGTTTTCACAGGAATGATCACCACGACAAAAAACGGCAAAGGCTGATGATGATTATGTACTGGATACTCTGCTATTATCCCCTGGGTTGAAGAGATTAATAACTATTGTTCAATAATATAATCTTGTCTGTCGGTTTGTTTGTGCACAGATGCAAGCTCATGATCAAGTGACTGGTGCAGAGTTTGCGTAGAAATCTCTCTCGCTCACGTGGTGTGATTGTCGACGATACAAGGACATACTAGCACACTGTGTTTTCTCAATTACCCGGGAATCGCACCACTCTAAACATATATAATAAAGATATCAAATTTTACAGCTCGACTTCCAACATAATAAACACACACTCATTCATTCATTCCCCATCCCCCCTCTCTGAATGGTCGACAGTATCCACACTATTGACATAATTTCACATCTCATGACGCCGCACCTCTGCGGCATATCACAACGTTAGGTTACTGATATAGCACGTGGATGTCATGCATTTTCCTTTGATTTAGGTTGTTTATCCTGAGAGGTATCGTCCTTCACCACATCTTTGCGGATTGTCACAGGCTGACCTCCCGCCCACTTTGGTTGCGCAGGCTCGTCCTTGTGGGACTTGCCGTCCTTGGTGGACGGAACGGTCGGACTCACACTAACTATACGCTTCTTGACAGAAGAGTCTTGGTCTTTTGGGAGTTTCAGTATGGGAGCGGGCTGAACTGTCATCATGGAGGCTACATGTGAAGAGTCAGTTTTGTCCTCTGAAGTTTGTTTTGATTCGTCTCTGTTCCTATCTTTGTCTTTATGTTCTTTATGTTCTTTACTAGGGTCCGGAGGAACGGTAAGGAATTTTTTAACAGTATGAGATGAGGACCGACTCTCGGATACTAAAGGATCAGTCTCGTCTAAACTCGCCGTTTTACCAGTATCTTTTAATTTCGCGTGTTTGGAGTCTTTAAACATTGTGCTTAGAAAGCTCCCTCTTCGTTTTTCTGAGTCTTTTTCCTTGTGTTCCTCGCCTATCTCCGTGGTTTGATTGGCGTCGGACAAAGCGGTAGCATCACCCATGCTCCCAGATCTCTTCCTATCGGGAACTGTGGGAACTCGAAGTCCAAACAAATTGGGCCCGGAGGGCACTTTTGGAATTTTACCAAATTTATGAGAAAACTTAGAACTAAAATCTATAAGATCTCTATCCCTGTCCCTGCAAAACTTCAACTTCCTGTCCTCCGTGATTCGTTGAAGTCTCGTGGAGAAATCAAATTTAAATTTCTTCTTAGGTTTGCTGCCATCAGAGCTGTCGTCTGAGTCCTCGTTGTCGCTGGCACTGGTGGGGATGGGCGTGGACTCCATGACGATCTCATTGACCAACTTCTGGTCCTCCTCCAGGTCGGCTCTGCTGCTCACCAGACTCGGGTTCTTCCCGATCTTGGACAGCCTCTCTGCCGCCACGCACTCCATGGTCCTCCTCATCAGCGGGTACCTGTCCAGGACGTCGTTGAAGTGGTTCACTGCCAGGGAGTACAGGTTGACGTACGTCTCCGCGCGCACACTTGCTACACGCCGCGCGTTCGTCAACAGACATATTTCTGAAAAGAATAGATAGACATGTTGGTGTGGTATTGCGTTACTTAATTTGTCACAGTTTTTGCTGCTGAATAAGGCATTTATGGAAATATTTGTTACATCCAAAGGTCAGTGCAGGCGATGAATTAATGAATTGGTGAATGGATGAATCGAGCCTCTCAGTTACGTATTATGAAGAGTAGTGTATTCGGTGTTAAGTAACAGGTTTGGAATAACTGGATGACTATTATAGGAGTTTACACAGGTAAGTGTTACGAAATATTACTGGCATGGTTGAGATGGAAATTATAACACACACACACACACACACACACACACACTCTCTCTCCCTCTCTTTCTCTACCTATCTATCACACGCACAGCACACACACACACACACACACAGAGAGAGAGAGAGAGAGAGAGAGAGAGAGAGAGAGAGAGAGAGAGAGAGAGAGAGAGAGAGATATGCATGCACACAGCCTCACAAAGAATCGAGTAGGATTATCTATACCTCCGAAGTAGGAACCATCAGAAAGGCTGGTGGCGACCTCTTTGTCGGATGTGATGATGTCGACGATCCCCTCCTGTATGAAGAACATCTTGGTGCCTATGCTGCCTTCCTTGATGACGAGGTCGCCGGGCTGAAAGACTTCGAACCTGAGCTTGCTGACCACCTCGGACACGAAGGAGGAGTCGGCGTGGGTGAAGAATGGCACTGACGCCACCAGAGACCGACAGTTGTGGTTGACCACCTCCTGCAAATATGGTGTCAAGTCAGAGAGGTGTCATTCTCGAAAACAACACCAAATGGTGTTAATTAAAATTCATTCATTCATACATAATTAGTAGTGATCAACAAGGGGGATGTGCTCGGAGGACCAGAGAAGTGCAGGAAAAATACAGAGAGGCGTAGTTATGAATCGTGGTGAAATAACTTGGCCAGAGCCCAACTTCTGGAATTGTAAATACATGATGTATGTATACTTGGCCATTGAATTAAAAAGAAATGTTTTGGGAAAGGCACATTTATAAGCACAAGTATCATTCATAGGAAATTGATATCAAAATATGTATCTAAGAGTTCAACATCATAATTAGTATTACACAGACTGTTGCTTCACCATTAATAAATGTAGATGCATCATTGGTTCCGTCCAATTGGAACGTCGACATTTATGGGAGGACATCGTATCATTAATGCTTTGTAAAGTAGTAACCAATGGATTTCTTTGTATTTTCATCAAACTTGGGCAATTGGTATCACAATAATTACATTTTGGAAATACAATGTGTTAATGCGTACAGACAGCCAATTGTCTGGGAGCGGCACACAGGTAGTATTCTAGCTCGATTATCGATCCACATTCATTTTATTATTTCAATATAACGCGTTAAATTAATTTACTCCTGATGCCCATTTCGCCTGAAATTATTGTAACCTATTTGAACTTAGCTAACACCAGTCTCACCTACTATATAACATGCTACTAGTCGTATTACTCGTTCATCTCGGAATGTCTCTCGGATAACATTGCAATCTTTTTTTAAAAGGTAGGCAGTGAAGGTAAAACGAACAGTGAGCTGGTTATAAGGTTGGTAACATAAACGTGTCATGTTTATATTCTCGCCATGTGGCATATTGCCTTAGAATTGAACGCACAACTGTATAAATATTTGATTTCTCAGCGACAATAAAATTCGGCGTGGATGAAGGTGTCAGGTTTTATCTACATCGCCCGTCCACGTCACCGTCGGGATGTCAATAAAGAAACAAAGCCACTTTTCCAAGCAGTTGATGAACTGCCTGTTTTAGATGTTCCTAATAACTAGGGTGGTCTGGCCCGTGGCAGGCTTGGAATATTCTCCCGGCTTGTGTAAGAACCGCATTAGGTCTGTTTGTTCATTTGTCTCGCTCGTCAGATTTACATTTGACTTGATTAATGTGTAAGTGATAAGATCGTTGTTAGAAACCTGTTCATAACACACGTGTAAATAGAACCCATGTGTATTCCGCATCTGTTTACAGAGAAGATGCGAAACTAGGTAACCACTTGATGGGCTATACATCACGCATTTACGTGCAGATAAAACCGGAAGTTAAGCTGTTGGATCGTACCCAGTTCATGTCCATGGCATGTAACGGTATCTATGAAGATACACCACAACAGGTACTGACGGTATTGCTATACTTGAAATATCGATGTCATATAATATTTGCAGAGTTGTGGCCAATACGAAACAAATAGGTCCTGTGAACATCTCCATAGTAGGGTAGCACTTATTCTCTGACAGTTTTCTATAGGTTATCTTGAGACACAGATACTAGACAACCCAAATCAGATATCGCAGCAAACGAACCAACATCTCATTTTAATTACCTGGAATTGCAGTACAAATGTTCTGTAAATAGTATTTCATATTCAATATATATTTAATGACAAACTATATATTAGTATTCTACTCAGAGGAAATATACTCACATGTTTGAGACATTCGTTCAGTTCGCTGAGGATAGTATCTTCATCAAACATTTTCCCCTGATATCGATGTTCGTAATAATCAGTTATTCTCTGCCGAAGATTTCTCGGCAATTTTCGGTATATCATATACTCTTCAACCTGTTTAAACTGAAGTAACAATTGTATATTATTAATCAAATACAAACGATAACAAGAAGAGAATGTCATAATTATTGATATAATGACATGTTATTTCTATAAAATACACATGGCATAGCACCTTATTATAAGAACCATCTTATAACAATCACAGTATTAATGCTCTTCGTACCAAACAACCATCGACCACGTGACATTATGGATAATGCATGATGACCATAGCAAATGTTCTCCATAAATTGTTCGCGACATTAGAAACGAATTTTCCATATTTATGATTCCACAGCTGTACATGGTCACAGTAACGGTCTTCTAATTATCTCAGCCTAATCGTATCCTCTGAAACTAATGACCAGTATACGTGTACTAAGTATCTGTTAGTGATCCAGGGCTGCGTTTCATGAAAGGGGTGTATAGTTACGCCGGACATATACTAGTATCAGGATGTAATACATGTAAATCCGTGCATGCACTCCGTGATTCATGTCCTGCGTAAATATACGCCCATTCGTGAAATGCAGCCACTATTATTCTCGAAACTTCGTAAGTCCTAAGAAGTTCATAAGTACTAAGAATTTGCCTAACTGAGTTTCTGCTAATGTTAATATTTGAAGAGATCTTTTCTCACTAAGAAGTTCTTAGCTAAGAAGTTTCGAGAATACGGGCACAGTGGACATAATACTACGTTTTGAAGTGAAAACGACGACATTTCTTGATTTTGATTTAAACATAGTTTCTTAGTCAGGAAATGATTAGAAAAAAAGTTGTCCAAATTACTAAATCCGCTTCTGCGTATATACATGAATAATTTGCATCTATAATAAATAATTATACTATGAACATGCCAATCCAAGCCTGTACTATTTAATGTTTGAAGGCATTTTCTCTCGGATGTCATGTCAGCTACAGTCGTCCTTAAATGTAATATCAGTTATTTTATTGGCTGACTTTTCACTGGTTAATGCAGAGACGTCAGTTGAAAACGAAGCAAATTGCTCACACTCAGAAGTTTTGGCCATGGGTTTCAGAGGATGACTACTACAGACTGCAGTGTTTATTCTGACCATACCTTGTCGTTATACATTCTCCTGGACGTGTCGAAGGACTGGATGAGGGTAGTGGTGTGGGCCAGGAATAGAGCGTAGCAGGTGGCGCCACTGAGCATGCTTAGAATGGTCAGCCACGTGTCACACATGTTTTGTGGAGGAAAACGGCCGTAGCCAATGCATAGCATGTGTGACAATGCCTTGAACAATGCCCACGTGTATTGCTCCGCCCAGTGAGCATCCTGTAAAGAAAAATACTATTATTTGGAACACGAATATAGGAAGTTGAGAAGGTCAAATGAGTGCACATTGACCGGGGTAAATAATGTAGCGCTATATATGTATGCTTGTGAAGCATGGATTTGGCGCAATATAAATGTTCACAATATTATTAGTATTATTATTATTATTATTATTAGTAGTAGTAGTAGTAGTAGTAGTAGTAGTAGTAGTAGTAGTAGTAGTA
>JAVCKZ010087564.1:0-12046 GCA_034780755.1 Lepetodrilus elevatus
TTTCTAATAATTCGTACAGCCGCAAATTTAATTATTTTCTCCTGATCGTATTAATAGAGAATATACGGTACTAATATCTAAACCATACGTAATGCATGGATGGATGTGAAAAGTTTAATCGTGTATTATAAAAACACACCGTTTGTTTTGCCTAATGATGTATTTTTGACATTTTGAAGAGATCTTAATGACAAACTAATAGAGCGATATTTTTGTACATCATGTAAAAAAACCATAAAATGCTGTAGAGATTGATGGAAATTGTGCTACGCCATACCTACGTGAAAGGACATTATGGCTGACGAACAAATATAAACAAGCGACTTATTGTTTAGTCAACCCCTACGATATGTAATTTTGCTCATTTTGAAGCTAATTGTTGTTAATTTAAAATAAAATACAATATTTGCTCCAATTATCATCTATTGGTAATTAGTAGGTGTTCTTTATTTAAAACATGCAACAATCCAAATCAATCACAAAAGCGGAAGTGCTACAGCGGGGGGTAGGCGATAATCGGTCCTGGGCGATAATAGGCCCGTAACCAGTAAGACTATTTTGAAAGCCATTCACCATTGACTGCCATCAGAACTTTGCAAAGAAGGTACCATTCTTTGAGAAATATGCATACGGGAGAACATAATTTTTTGGGAGAGTATTTTGGCTATAACTTACTAATTAGGATGAATTATATATTTTTGTTTACATTGACATGCTTGTATTTAACCATATTATGACATACAAAATTATCAAGTTTTAGAGGGAGTCATTTAAATTGACATATCTTTTCAGGACAAGCTGAAAGTGATATGGATCTGGATCTCCTGGCAGAATCTGAGAGCGACAGCGACAGTAGCCACAGTAACCAGGACAACGCCAGTGTTCAGCGCAGTGCTGTTACTGCTGCCACAGCAGGGTCTGATGCAGGTCAGGAGGATTTCACTGAATGTGCTTGTAGAATAGTGGATAAGCATTCCGGTATTCCTGCAGGCAGGATCTAAATATTACTTTTTTTTTACATTTAAATTTTGAACAAAAAAATATATATCTGAGCTGCATGTCTTTCAAAGCCTAGCTACACCTCTGTTGATGAGCAGTATACATATTTTTCATTATGGAATATGTCAACATTTACTCTTGCGTGGTCCTAAATTGAACCCTGTGCTGGCAATAAATTTTCAAAGTTTGACAGTTCCTACTTGTGGTTATTTCTAGGTCTTGGATCACTGGCACACTTCTCCGAGGACTCTGGAGAGTCGTCTAATCAGGAAGATGACTACGAGAGCGAGGGAGGAGAGAGTGAGGAACATGATACCGACGAGTTTGTGTACTTGGATGAACAGCTGGAGAGACGCAATCCCACAGGTCAGTCCAGCCATTCACATTCATGTAGATTTCTCACTGATATCTTCGAATAATAGTACAAACCACAGATGTTAATTAACAATCCAAGCCGGGTGAGCCCCCCCGTTTGGATCCGTCCGAGACTATGACGGCAATATCAAGTCGGACGTCTGGAAATAAAACTAGAGATCTGAATGGTAATAAATTAGTTATTTCGATTGTTCATTTGTAATACGGTGTAATGTCGGCTCAGGAAATACGTAATCTTGCAGACCGACATGACGCTGTATCACCAGTGAACAATCGAAATAACTAATAGTATTGAGGTAGCCTTGTTTGTTTTACCCACATGATACTGCTGCAATGTCATTTACTAGTATTACTTTTTTAACAACAGGCTTCCATGGGATACGATCGTTACAGCCGCCCCTTACCATGCAATGGGCGATACGCCAACGTGAGCCCAGTCTCAACCCCAGGCTCCCTACCACTACAACCACATCAAACACTGGTAGGTCATCTTCACATTTGTTTTCCTTAATAAAATAATCTAGGCCCTACACAAGAATTTTACTCGTAAACCGGAAGCAGGAAGTAAAACGTAAGTCTATTTTGGATCTTTCAGTGTACAGCATCTAGAGGGATGTCTCAAACCAACATCCAGATTACAGTTAGATGTAGTTCATAGATAATTAGGAACTTGAAAGTAGCATGTGCTCGATGAGATTCTAATTTCTATGTTGTTTTACACATAAGATTAAGCTGGCTGGTCTCATCGTCGCAAACGGGTGAAAGATTCCTGCAGCGACGTTAAACTCCATATTCACTCACTCACTCATCCGTGGAACGGTTGTCTAAACAATTTGCCCTACCCAAGCGACACCGTGTGACAGTCAATTGACCTTGTTAGCTATTCCGATCAGAGCTAACCTTTCCTGTCGCTAAATTATAAAATGAGTATAGTTACTCATTTAAGCAATATGTTCTTTGTACTATATAACTTTCTACTTCCTAGAAGGAGAACGCTTGATTCAGAGGTCAAGCGTATCATTGACACAATCATCCATTCCTTCATCAACAAGTAGAACTACTCGGAGAGTTGGTGCCACTGCTGTGGAGAGCTTCTCAGGTAACATATTTCTACTGTAATTGCTTCATTCCTTCAAACAGGAGAAAATAATTATATTTGTGGATGTTCGAATTATTATAAAATTATGAAAATAAAAAATGATCAGTGATAATGATAATTAGGGACAACAAAATAGTACACACTATGGTTGTAAATGAAATATTAAATAAATGAAGCATTTTAAACATATATTTGATTATCTAACTAGGAAGTGCTACATGACAAATCTCAGATAAAATCGATACAAATATTTTCAAAGTTATCATGCTAAGAAGTTAATTTAAAGTTTAGAATTATTCTTCAGGTGGTAGTGGCCTGATCTACATCGACCCATCCACGCTGCGTCGCACCACAGCGCTCACTACAGCCACACCCACTAACCAGGATAACGCAGTTACCATGGCTACTACAGTGGGGCAGCTAGCGCGAGCATTTGGCGTGATCATACGCCAGATAACGGACATGTTGAACACTTTACCAACCTACGCGGCTACAGCTCCTCTGCCAAAAGTTCTTTATGTCACCGAGCAAGATTCATCGGACTTGCAGGTAGGTGTTTCAGGGTTCCACTTAGGTTTAAATTTTTTAGAGTCCCGAGGACACATATTGATATACTTATCAACAATTTTTATTAATGAAGTGTGTCCAAACTTTAAATTTGTGCGTATGGGGCGCAGGATTGCGCATTCGGAGAAACCCTGGTATTTATTTCCATTTTGCTATATGTAAAATATGGTGCGTAAATTTGCTACCATGTCATGCAATATGTACCATGATACTGATTAATGACCTACTACTGCCTAAAATAAGAACATCACTTAATTATATTTCATTATGTGATTATGGTATTGAGACCTTGCATGTGACGTCACTCAATACGTCACATAGCGTCGTGGGTGGAAAGACAATGGGATTTTCCACCATTGCTCATATCATCAGATTGTTTACTGCCACCCAAAGCCTTTTCTGCTACTCAAACGATTATTCCGTGCAAGGCCTCAATCATTGTTGCTGTACATTAGAAACTTGAATATTCAATTATCCTTTTTTTCAGACGTACCTGGAGAGGCACCTCAAGTTGACTTGGGACTGGCTCATCTCGGTGATGGACACAACTGAGGCCCAGTTGAGGTTTGGTAGCGCCCTGAGTAACAACACCGACCCAGCCATGCCGGCACACCCCAACTACTTCAGCTACCTGAGGACCACCAGGGAGAGGAGCAGTGCCAGAGAGGAGCCCCGCCCAATCCAGACCATGGACTCCCGCCGGAGGTCACGATTTGGAGCATTAAGTGAGAATTAAATCGTGGCTTGAAATGGCGTATAAAACTTGGCTACGGTCAAAAGCCCAGTGGACTACTTTCACTTGAGATATTTTATAAATATATGTCACGTGCTTTACATGGGACTAGAACCCACAGCCACGGAATCGCGCATACAGAATTAATCCATGTGCACATAATACATGAAGACTACGTATTTTCCAGATTGTTCTGCCTTGAGAAAGGGTTGCGCATTATATAAGGTAGCGCATAATACACGAGAAAATACAGTAGCATTATAGAAGCCAATTTTGAAGACACGATCTAAAACGGTTAATATGCTTCACCCCTCAGCTAGCTACTCCCCAAGCCTGTTGACGATGAGAGGCCGGATCCTCGTGCATTATATTATCTGTACCGTATATTAAAACATGCATCTAAATCCGCAACATACAAAATACAGTAGAATGACATATATCATGTGTGTGTTTTCTTTCTATTCTAGCTAGTACTGATGGCAACTCGGCCAGGCGTGACTTCCTAAATTATGCTTTATCTCTGATGCGGTCACACAGTGATGAGCACTTGGACAATCTACCAGTGATGGACATTTCTGCCTTGAAGCATGTGGCGTACGTGTTTGATGCTCTAATATACTATATGAGGTCGGGGCCAGACTCTGACCTCAATAGGGTCAAGGACAGTATATCAGCGACACCGTGGCAGGACCACGAAGAGACTGAAAATGAAGACCATGATGATGACATTTCCAATAGCAATGTTGCCATGGATTCCGAAAGTTGTGATGGAGATAGTGATACCTTAGCTAAACTAGGCCGAAAACACCCATTCTTCCAGCGCTCAGACTCGACAATATTCCTTGGCTGTCCGCCTCCGGATCCATTCAAAACGCCGCTAATTCAGGCCTTGCCGCTAGCGGATCAGCCACATTTACTGCAGCCAAATGCTCGTAGAGAAGATTTGTTTGGAATGGCTAGACCAACAGTATTGCAACCCAAGCAGATTGTAGAAGGCACTTCTGTATCGGGATCAAATCGTTTCGAGAATCTGCCGATACATTTGTCCTTATCACTTCCCATGGATCATAGCGTGACAAGCACTTGCACCATTGCAGTGCAGACAGTTCCTCAAAATACAGTTAGCGCTGCCCCGAGTACTGAAGTACAAACAGAAGTACCTCAGTCATCTTCGGAACCCGTAGTCAACACTGGAGTTATCGTTAGACCAAACATTACCAGCCAACCCTCCACATCGTCAATGGTAGGCACAGACATTCCGGCAGTTCCGACAGTTCCGACAGTTCCGGCAGTTCCAGCGGTTTCTGCTCCTGCAAGTCCAAGTCTGTCTGCTGCCCGAGCTGAACTTCAGCAGGCCAGTGTCATCGTACATGCAAGCTCCTCCCAGTCTGCGAGTGTGCCACTCGCTTCCACATCCAGCTCTGACCAACACGGTGAAGATACCAGTCCTATACCCATGGACATTGCTCCCAGTTCCTCTACTGTAGATCATCCAACTTTACCTTCTTTCAAGTGAGTAATCATACTTTCTCGTTATCCATTGTCCTATGTCCCTGGCATAGCCTGAAGATCTGTTACGGTGCTCCCTCGATAAACCGCAGAAGTTATCATATCCGCGTTATATCAACAAATACCTGTAATGTACATGATAGTCTGTATCATGACTTTAGAAAAGTCTGTAACATTTACATTGGCAGTTGTGGCTGTCTGTCCACATGGTATAGACTTGGATCTACCAATAATAATATAATGTAACTAACCTCTATTCGCGCATCATAAGTGCGCATCATGTAAAGTCCACGTGAAAAATGTTTTACATGCAGTAGCACGTGCTACCATTCTGACCGACCTCACGACATCGACTGGTACACATTTATCGTATTCTGGGAAGTCGAGAAGTGTTCCGATTGCACATGGTACGTGACTAAAGTTTGGATTCACTAACTTCGGCATCAAAATTAACCAAGTTCCACCACCTACTTTCTGCTACATTTTTTTTGGGTGAAACTATGTACAATTCTAAAGAGTGTGCCACAAAAATCTGGTGCAATTTGTCCCGGGTGAAATGCTAATTTGACTGGACTATTAATACTAGTCCCACACACAAACACCCATCCACCCTATCAAGAATTCTAGATCCAGCACTGAACATGATGTGGGCTTTACAAAATTAACAGGATATGATTCACTGTTTCAGTCCTCATCCAGCGCCACCTGTTGAGAGTCCTGTGGACCTTGTTGGAGCTAACGAGAATGTGTCTAACACTGTCGATATCGAAACATCCACATCAGCCTCAATGTCTCTCAAAGCTAGGTCAGTATAAGAGTCATTCTCAAAAGATAGCATATCTTATAGCATGTCTTTCCAGTAACGATACATTTTCTGTTTTAAATAAAATAGCATCGATCCATCTTTCAGCATTCCAATTGAGGTATATTTGTGGTCTGTATATCACAAATTAACATGTCTATCGCGATTGAGAGAATTGAAACAACGTGATGTGAAGCATGACTGTATTGCTGTGCTAGCAATCATGATACAGACTATCATGTACATTACGTGTATTTCATTGATATACCGCAGGTATGATAACGCGGGGGCATGTCATGGACCGCAACTTCCATGTGACATGATGTGTGCGACAAACAAGTAATCGGGGAATGGAAAATACTGATCTTCCGCTATTCTTTGATGTTTCCATAGGTGTTCACTATTCTTTGATGTTTCCATAGGTGTCAAGTTGTTAAGTAATGGTGTGTTTTACTGATTACTTCACTCATAATCCAGCGCAATGATTCCAGTGAGATGACTGCACAAAACGAAGAATCCAGCCCTATGATTTTAGTGTGAGCCCCTAGCCCTGCCCTGCCCTGCCCTGCCCTGCCCTGCCCTGCCCTGACCTGACCCTATCTTACTTGTTTGCTTCGCAACCTCGGGCAAGCCACTTTGCCACTTGCAGGCGAGTACCAAACACCAATGCACATATCGTGAAAATCTCCTATTGCCAATCTGGAAAGGTATAATCTTAGTGGTTTGAATTTCAGGCAACAGAGCGTGATTGGTCAGCAGGTGTCACATGACGTATTACTTGGACGATGGCGACTAACCTTGGATCTGTTTGGCCGTGTGTTCTGTGAGGATGTTGGCGCGGAGGTTGGCTCTGTCATCAGTGAGCTAGGAGGATTTCCTGTTAAGGAGAGTCGCTTCCGCCGAGAGATGGAGAAACTGAGGAACTCCCAGCATAGAGATCTTACCCTCGATGTAAGTTTCAGCATTTCACTCTCCTATGAAATATACAGGGTTTTGTTTCACAGGTACTAATACACTATGAAACTTCATCTGTCATATACTATCCAAATGCAGTTGTATATGTCTAATTTTAAATAACAATTATCTATAGGTGAAATTCAGAAAATGCTTTTTTCTTTCTTTTAAATCATCATTCTGAACAACACAATTTTGTGTTAAAATCATGGAAATATACATCAGATTACACCATTGCATCAATTTAAAATGCATTGGTTCTCTAAACTTTGGTAGGATTACCCCCATATTATCAGAACAGGTGGCTTCAGTAGCCATTTTGCTCCAAGAGATCATTACTACCACGCTTCAGTAAATTACAACTTTCTAAAACTATTTTAACCATCATGTGAGTTAGAGACAATGTTTCATCCTTGACGGTCTTCTTCAGGTCTAGTCTGTGTTTAATTTGTTATGGCTACATTATAACACTTCCGCTGCAGTAAAAGTTGGCATCTCTAAAATAGGAATGATGCAGTGTTGGTAGTAGGTTACATCACTTTGCTTTTCTCACATTGTGAATGATTCTTTCTGGACAGCAAATTGACGATCAGTGTGTTTACATCTATTCCAGGTGGAGAGAGATCGAGCTTCGTTGCTGCAGACAACCTTCAAGCAGCTAAACAACCATTTCAGTCGCAGAACACCAAACACGAGTCCACCCTTGGCCGTGCACAGGGTCAAGGTGACATTCAAAGATGAACCCGGTGAAGGAACTGGTGTTGCAAGAAGCTTCTATACAGCTATTGCACAAGTAAGTCGAAGTTTGTGTATTAACTGTTTCCGTTAATACGGCCGCAGTCCGATGTGGATGTGCTGTGTTTGCATCCGCCACACGCCCTTGGTAAAAGTTCAAACTTTTATTTTCTAGCCATCAAATATAAGTTGTAAGTTTGGTTATTCTGGGGAATATATGAATATTCATGTGGAGAATCTTTTCCTGTGTATGTTGGGTCTTTATTGGAATTTGTTAGTATATAGCTTTTTTTACTATTTCTTTCCAGGCTGTGTTGTCTCCGGAGAAATTACCATGTTTGGAAGGGATATTGGTTGGAAGTGGAAAGAACTTCCAATATAGTGAGTATGCAAGAGAATGACAAGAGGTCATCTTCCAGATGAGGGCAAATAGTGTAATAGTTAATGCATGAGGAGGCAGTCTCATTGTCGTATGGGTAAACGAATTATGCTGCTCACCTCGTTATAAGACGCCAACCAACCTTGTTATTTCCATGTTGAAGCTGGTACATACCGGTACTAGAAACAGTATGTTTAGTTTCTCAACACCAATATTGCAAGGAATCATCATTAATATCCGAATATTTGTGGTTTTGTTAAATGTTAAATTAATGAATGATGTATTTTAAAATATTTTTTTTACCTCAAATAGCAAGGCGTGCCTGATCCTGAATCTATTCCTAAGAGGCACTGGAACAAAGTGGAAACAGGACAAGGATTGACGATTGATGCTGATTATCATTCTTACTTTACAGATCTTATCCAGCGACTGCGGTCACGAGAACGAGAGAAAGAACGACAGAGATTGGCAATGCAGAGACAGAGACACAGAGATCGGGAACCGCGGAGAACCCTATCCTACGATGCCCTGCCTTTCATCATAACGACTGATGCTGCCAGTAGTGGTTCTGCGGGAGGCAGCGCCGGGGTGGCGGCACCAGGGGCTGGGGGTAACAGCAGTGGTGTTGAGCCTCAGGTGGACGGTGACACCATGCCTCAATACAGAAGGCAGCTAGGAGAGAGGCTGTACCCCAAAATCAGATTAATGCAGCCGGTCAGTTGTACTTTATTTTGCAGCATTTCATTTATTTGGAACCCAAAGTAACCTGACATGTTTTTATTTTCATCATACTGCAGACCTGCCAACCCTTACGGTTGCAGTGGAATGTTGTCTACCATACAGCGGTGAAAAGGTCTTTGGAAATACAAACATGATTTTATGTATGTCAAGTAAATGTACCACCAGTCAAGCGCACCCATTGTTTTGCAATATCAATTACATACCTATGACCTTTTATTTTTGAATACCAAACTTCTAACAAGCTTTATTTTTGCCAAATTCATATCAATAACACTGGTAATTAAATATTACTAAAAAAATGCACAATTGCTTTTGTTTTCATTGTGTGATATGCCTACAACCAAACAATAGTAACTTGTATAAGCTGTGCTTACTCTTTCAAAAGTTTTAACACATTTTCAACAACAAAGTTGGAAAACGACAGAGGACACTTAACTTTTTTCCTGGCGTATATTTATGAAACTGAAAATACTGTGGATTCAATTTTTAGTAAAATACTTGAAAAATAAAACGTGTCAGAATTAATTTAATATTATGAATACCGTACCATATGAAATGTAAATGTTTTGTTGCAGTCATTATCTGCGAAGATCACTGGCATGTTGCTGGAGCTCTCACCGGCACAACTTCTACTCTTACTTGCTTCTGAAGAGTCGCTGCGACATCGGGTCGAGGAGGCTGTGGACATCATCATGTCTCATGGAAGGTAATCACAGCACTGAGTTACTCCGTTGTGGCTGTTGTATATGAGTGTGAGCATTTCACACATGCCGTAGACTACTTCATTTTAACTCTGCTAAATTATTCCTCATGCTTTCAGAGATCGGGAGATGAGTGCCGAGTCATTGCTCGACCTTGACATCTTCAACTTGTCATCAGACAAGGTCAAGAAGGGAGGAACCAGCTCAGATCGTCACAGTGACGGCGAAGAGGAGGAAGACTTGGAAGATAATGCACCGTTGCTATGGCAACCTGGAAAACATGGATACTACTCACCCAGACCTGGCAGAAATAGCCCAGAGCGTCTGAACGCATTTAGGAATGTTGGCAGGTACGTTACCGCAGAATTGTGCATCTTTTCTATAATTTGTATTTATATATTTATTTATTTACCTGAATCAATTTGACAGTGGCATATATAGGTCACGTGATAGGTATAGTAATAGTAGTAAGAAAGAAGGGGGGGTCGATTTATATACATGTCATATCCTGGGAGAAGACTTATTCACGCAGTCGACTAATACACAAGTATATACGGTAGTTATATACGGTAGTTCCAATCTGGTTTCTTTTTTGGTTCAGTATATTTTGATCTTGATGTTTTGGCATGATTTTTCATTAGGAATTCTATTGTAAAATAACATTGCAGTCATTGTGTATGGATGAAATATTGAAATATCCCTCCTGCAGTGTAAATCACTAATTCATTCATTCATTCCATTCATTCATTCATTCATTCATTCATTCATTCATTCACTACATGCAATGTTTGTTTTTCTCACAGGATCATAGGACTATGTCTCCTACAGAATGAGATTTGCCCAATATTCTGTAACCGGCATGTGTTGAAGTACATCTTGGGTCGCAAGATTGGCTGGCATGACCTTGCTTTCTTCGACCCTGAAATTTATGAGAGTTTGAGAACATTATTAGAAGATTCTGAATCGAAGGACGCATCAGTAATGTTCACGACACTGGACCTGAACTTTAGTGTAGAGCTATGTTCTGAAGAGGTAAGATGGTCTCAACAATATATATCCACTTTATCAGTGATATTATGCCTTTAATACAAATTGTGTTTGTGCTATAGCAATCACTAAATATTTTGACTTTAGGACCTACTAATAATCAGGACACGTAGGCCTCAAAGTAAAACCTTTTTCACAAGGAGCCATCTGGTTTTCAAGGCACGAAATAACATTTTGTAATTGTTTTGAATGCAAATGTTACTATTTACACATGCACATAAAAAAATAGAAATGTGCGATCTGCTGTATCAGTGTTCAAGCGATATCTAGTTTTCCAACTTGAAAATGACTTTCAGATTGTGTAAATTGACTGTATTTCCAGACATTTGTAACAATTTCTCTCATAAAACTAGCATTATAGAACAGAATTTTTAAGCCCTGATTTAAAACAATTAATACGCTCGGCTATACAAGTCTGTCGACAGTGAGAAACAATCTCTTCGTGCTTTAACTATATAATAATGAACCATGTGTAGACATTTATTTTTAATGCTTTTACAGGGTGGTGAACAGTTGGAGCTGATCCCAGGAGGCGCCGACATTGAAGTGAATGCTCAGAATGTATACGACTATGTTCGTAAATATGCAGAGTACAGGATGATCAAAGTGGCAGAGAAGAGCTTGAAGGTTGGTTTTGTGTAGAATGTCTGGAACTCCAGAAAGGATCCAAATATGACATTAAACAAGATGGCAGCCATTGTTTAAAAAATATATACCGAACAACAAAAGTTTAGCAAATTTGATGAAATAATAGATTTTGGTATATTTTGAAAATGGCACCACCAGGTACCTAAGGAACCAGAAAAAAAAAAGTTTGCAAACTATTGCAATTTGTTTTGGGTCAAAACTTATTTTGCCTGAACTAACAACCATTTCATGAAGCACAAGCCTTTTTGTATGAATTCACATTGCAACTAAAATTCTATTTTTTATTTTCTATTTTGTGCAGCATATGAAGGCAGGAATTTTTGACGTGATTCCTCAGAATTATCTCGATGGCCTGACTGCTGAAGACTTCCGCCTCCTTCTAAATGGTGTCGGGGACATCGATGTCAAAACACTCATAGGATACACTAGCTTCAATGATGAATCAGGTATATTTCGTATCCCAGAAATAATTAGAACTAATTAAATCAGAAAAGCTCTACTAATCTGGCAGATAGGTGAATAAGTGTGCACTTTATGATACAAGCATGAATTTTGGCACACTGTTAGAGTATGCCCTATGCAAATTTACTGAACTTTCACATGACAAGAAAAACTCGGGCAATACTTTTGCACATATGTAAAAGTTAATTTGCATGTGGTCCCTACTAGGTGCAAATCTTTGAAATAACAAAAGCGTATATATTTAATCATTTAACTTGCAAGCGCAGCGTAATAATATTTTATATTGACATTAGCC
>JAVCKZ010087575.1:0-12044 GCA_034780755.1 Lepetodrilus elevatus
GTCATAGCACTATCATTTCCAGTATGAGGTCATAGCACTATCATTTCCAGTATGAGGTCATAGCACTATCATTTCCAGTATGAGGTCATAGCACTATCATTTCCATTATGAGGTCATAGCACTATCGCACGTGTCCGATTGCCATGTATAAAGGATCACAACGAGAGTGCTTACAATTTCGTTGTCGAGAGCTTCGTGAAACGTTACCCTGAAGCGATTATGATAGAAAGTGATGTACGACCTTGATTGTCATCCACGGTTTGTCGGTACCAGTTGATCTCCGTCATCATCATGTGCTACAGTTGTTGCAGGTCTACTCTTTCTGGAAACTGACAAGCCATGATATGAGCAAAATAATTGTGAAAACATTTCAATATTGTGCAATATCCTTTGGAATCAGTTGTACTAGGATAGTATTTTGGGAATACTGCTGGGAAATGCTACTAGATAACCAACTTTTTATTATCACAACAATACCAAACTATATCAAGATATATGTACATGCGTGAATAAATGCTGGAATTTTTATCAAGTTCAATCATGGTTAATAACATTGGCAACAGTTTACAAAATGCTTGATGACGCGACGGTAAATAAAGCAATGTGAAATAAAATGTCGTTAGATTCAGTCAAGTGTCTAGTTCGTAGTCTGCGTCGGGCTTGTGTTACTTTCCACATCCCTGGGGTCCCGGAACAAAGTGGCGCGACCCCTCCCCCCCACATCGGGCTCCAAATGAGAGTTATCGAATCGAACGTAATCGGGTACGTAATCGCGCCGCAATTTGTGTAGTATTTTCGTTCCCAACCCCACCCCACACTCGCAGGTCTTTTGGGGAAACTCTCACTAGGTGTCGCCTCTAATAAGGCCGATGCTGCATCACAAAATAAGTGAGCAGAGACGATATCGGGGCACGATCGGGAGAGGGAGGTAGGGAGGTGCAAATGGAAACGTTTGCACGAGCCTAGTTTCCAGTTTGTTGTGCGTAACTTGGACATGTTATTATGAGGTAACGTTCCTCGGCGTTATGAATGGAGAAATATTGATCCGCGTGTTGTGCAATCAGTGTTATTCCAGTTGGCCGAGTCCAGTAATTATGCCTGTCGTTCTATAGCCTGCGACTGGCAGAGTGATTCCCCCCTTTCCCCCCTTCCCCCCCTCCTCCATCCCCCCAACTCCATCCGATATCCCACTCCTTGCTTGTTTATACTGCCGAACAATTGATGCGAAATTGCTTCAAAATAGTTACAAATTTTCTGATTATCTCCCTTTTGATTGACAACATTGTAAACGAGTTCTTTTTAGCCCTCGGACAATATACGATCACAGAATGGTAAAATTTCCAATTAAATTGTTATCTTGAGAGTAAGCTCTGTGGAATGCGGAGATTTTTATATATTTTTATTATTCGTATTATTCGTTTTTATTTTTTGGTGTGTGTTCGATTGTTGTTGGAATCAATAATAATTTGTTCCTATTTTAAGTGTCCTTAATCTGATTTTGACGTGAAAATAGACGCGTTGAATGCGAGATTAAATCGGCCAACGGAATGTAGCCTGTTTGCTTCATAAAACTTTACTGCCTATTAATTTGACCCATATTTGGAGCTAGACGGCTGTTTCAAAGGAATAAAAAAGAAACCTTGATTAACTTCATTTCAAGCGCCATGCCAGTTCCCTTTCTAGGTGCCTAATGGTTTCTTTACCGCAAAAATATTGTGTTTGCAAATTTATTAAATACATGCCATGCCAGTAGTTTTTACTTTTACAAATCTCCGAACAGGAGCCAGGTATTCATTAACCCTCGCTCCTTCACAGGACATCTATGGTTGCCACAGGAGTTAATAGGTCAATTCATGATGTGTTCACCCACACACTGTCACCAAGGTCCAGACTAAATGCTACATCAGGATACAAAGTAATATGCGAGGTTTAGTATTCAGCCTTTTACAACACAATAAGGTGCTTATATTTCCTACTTGAATAATTTATTGCATTGTCGGCACTTTCGTGCACGGGTCCGGAGAAGTGGCGTTTTGATGAGAATTGGACAATTGGTAATATCTGAGACGTGTTTGGTCAGCCAGGGTTGTGAGCTAGAGTAGTCATTATTATATCTACTTGGGTGAAGATCATATAAATCTATGGGAAATATTAAACGATTAATATCATTTATTTTATTTTACGTTTTGGTCACTTTCTACAATCCATTATTGAAAAACATGATACTTTTATTTATATTTAAATAATGAAATATTAAAATTTGTAAAGTTTTATTTTAAAAGTGTTATTTATATTTTATTTTACCCGGTAATGAAAACAGCAACATTTAATTCATTGGAGCTTTAAGATCATAGAACGAAAACAAATTAACCATCTTCATCCTGGTATTGCTCCGTGCTACATGTTACCAAAGCTGACAGTAATGAAGTCAGCATGGATGGGGTTAACCATCTCACCGCCTGATAAATCAAAATCACTGCTTTGTGAGGCATTTTCAATTGCCCACAGGAGGTAGAAGGTTAACATTGATACAAGCAACGACTGCGGTTGCCATCTCCGCTGTCACAGGAGGAAATCGGCAGAAAATCAAATGACACGCCGGCGCAGAGACCTGCAGAATATTGGCAATATTCGTAAACGACTTCGGTGCCGATATGGAATCTGATTGATTAGTGGCAGGATACGAAAAGATAACTCTCTTTGGGACCTGTCACTTCTATGCAATAGAAGTCGATTACAGTCAAAGAGGTCGATTACAGTCACGGATTTGATTGGTCGCTGATCTGTTTCATGAACTGGATCCAAATGAGCTTGCATGTTCGGTTGAACGTTGTCCTAGTCGTTCATTTTGATGTTGTCCTAGTTGGGTGTTCTGGTTGTCCAGATGTACATGGTCTAAGTTGTCCAGTTAGGTGTTGTCCAAATGGATGTTGGCACTATTTAATTTTCTGGTTGTACATTGTCTAAGTTGTCCAGTTAGATGTTGTCAAATGCATGTTATCCCAGTTGGACAAATCTGCTTAGTTGTCTCTAGTGTCCAAATGGGCATTGTCTGAATTGTCCTGTTAAATGTTGTCCAAGTGGATGTTAGCCCATTCCATTTGGATGTTGTCCTAAATATCCAGTTGAACATTGTCTCAGTTGTCCCATTGAATGTTGTCTCAATTGTCTGCTTAAACATTGTCCCAATTGTCCAGGTGAATGTTGTCCCGATTGTTTATTAGATTGTTGTCCAAGTTGGATACTCCAGTTGCCATAGATGAGCATTGTCTATGTTGTCCAGTTGGATGTTTTTATGATGGATGTGATCCCAGTTTTGGATGTTGTCCAAAGGAATGTTGTCCCAATTGTCTAGTTGGACATTGTCTGAGATATCCGGTTGGATGTTGTCCACATGTACATCATGTCGTTGTCCATGCTCACCACTGTCAACAGTTCAGGTCAACCGTACGTCATTCTGTTCTTCCTTATGCAAAGGTCCTCTCTTTTGCCTACATGTTCTTTTGGTAAGGTCGACAATGATTCCGCGGTAATTACACAAATTATAGCTAACCACGACGGGCAGCGTCACTTCGTATCGTCTATGTGATTGATCAGCACCACTGTAAACATGTGCCGGCTCGTCCGCTCCTTAATTACCTCCCTTGCCCCTATCTCAAACTGGTCCGAGAAGTCGCAATTCGCGTCAAGCGCCGGTCTCAGAATTTCGGCTCCAGAGCGGATACGCTCCCAAACAAGCCGAGGGGTCTGGTTACGAGGCCAAGAGTCATCGCCACGCTATCGCATTTAGGAAAGCGGGCTTCGCTTGTACATATCCGTATCCCGGCGATGTTTTCACCCTCCGACTCCTCGTTACCACTGTGTGTTCATTTACACCCAAAACCAGTCGTGCCGCAGTCAGACGAAGGAAATTGATCATTACGGAGCGACACCGCGAGGAAATTGAATTTTATTTGGTTTTGGAAATAAGGGCAACTTTAGTTTATTTAATAAATGAAGGTGTCGGTGAGAGGAGGGGAGGGGAGGGGGGGACATTTCCCAGAGGTGGTCGCGGACACGGGTAAACTCCGAGGCGGCTCCGGAATGGTTTTAGTCAAATGTTGACTCGCGTGTGTGTAATTTCCACGCGTCGGAAATGTACTTTGCTTCCTTGCTCCAGTTTAAAAAAGAAATAATTCTGAAATGTTGACAGTAAAAAGAAATGTTTACCTACGCATCGGAAATGTAACTAATTTTTTGTGTGGCTCTAATTAAAAATAAAATCACAATTTTTGACCTGTGTGTGTTCTTTTCATTCGTTGGACATGTACTCTTCTTTTTTTATGCTCTATTTTAAACTCGTCGCAAATGGGTGAAAGATTCCCGCAGTGACGTTAAACTCCATATTCGCTCACACACTAGTTTTAAAATAATTATAAAAAAAATCAGATTATAAAGGACCAGTGTTGACAAAGTTGCAGTGTTGTGCGTTAGGTGTTCAATTCAAATTTAGACGGTATCAACAATTGATACCCTCCGATTTCCAAACAGTAGACCTTATCCCCTAATTGTGACAACATTGAAATATTGATGGAAAATACTTAGAAATTACCTTTCAAGGTTATATTTTCTTTAAAAATTATAGATATATTTCAGATAATTGTAAAAAAGACATATTGGATAAAATCTATTGGCTGTGTTTTTGGTGAATAGTTTTCATCTCTGATGATGTTGTCTTATATATAAAAAGTACCTTAAATTAGAACATTTTATTTTCAAAACAGACCAAGAATATTGCATCTTTAAATTAAATTGAGCCATTTTGTAAATCAGCTTTTCTGATCATGTTTCGGATTTAGCATTTAATTGACGGCTTCTTATTTATATCTGACGAATGCTTGATTAAAACGTACATTGGCTTGCTTTGAGACTCATAGCCTAATCAAGAACATGTGGGATTTCTCATAAACCATTTTGTGTCTATTATTATAACTCGTACATTACTGTAATGCTAATATTGTCTCTGGCTTTCTTTCCTCCAATGATAGACACACACACACACAAACACACACATACGCGCACGCATGCACATACGCGTACACACATACACGCTCTCTCTCTCGCATACACACACACACGTACACACATGCGATAAACATAAACACAGACACACACATGCACATGCACATACACGCGATAAACGTACGTGAACACACACACACACACGATAAACACACACACACACACACACCACACACATACACATACATATACATAGACACACATACACATACATACAGACATACACAAACACACACACACACACACACACACATACACATACAGACACATACACACAATATATACCCAGATTATCATTTACCAACAGAACAGAAAGCTTATCGTAGACAGAATTCCTATCGACAGAACCTGAAACACGATAAGGGTGGTCGAGATTATTCCAGGAAGTAAGAAAAAAACCTGAAATCTTACTGGAAGTACGGTAAGGAGAGCGGTAAAGGAAGTCCACATACTGAGGTTTAAGCGCTTAAACACAGCGGTTAATGAAGCTAATGATGTTTTCTCCTACAGAAGGATGAGGCCCTTGAAACCAGTGCTTCGCTATGGCCGCAGTAATCAGTCTTATTAGGGAGAAATTATGCACCCAAATGATGTTGTCATAATACAGATGAAAAGAAATAATAGCGGTCATTTACTCTCTCTGTTCTTGGGGCTCCATGTTGCTGCTCATTTGAAGCCTTTTCTTTCGTAGAGCTCCGTTTCTTGGATAATGCCTAAAATTTGGGTCGAGTTTGGAACATGGCTACTTGCGCGCTCGTTTCGTCTGCGTTTTAATCAGACAATGAGGGTATTATGTATGTTGAGGGATGATTTGTTACATGGTTTGAAGAAGCAAAGATTATGGCTTTGTTTGTGTCATTGACCATTTACATAACTATATGGTTTTTTTTTCATCTTTCTGCTGCAATGCTCATATTAATAATGATAATGATGATGCTGATAATGATGATTATGATGATGATGATGATGATGATGATGATGGATGATAAATAAAAATGATGATGTTGATGATGATGATGATGATGATGGATGATAAATAAAAATGATGATGATGATGATAATGATAAAACATTTTTTAATTTTTTAAATGAATCATTCCATGTGGGTAATATTTGGTTGTCACCGGCAGGCAATAGGTTAAAATATTTGCCTGAATGAAGACAGAGACTTGCCCCATAAACAGCTAGCTGTCTGCCACCCCTAACCCAAATTCATGGCCATTGCCGCTTCCTGCTAAGTACTTCCATAAGTAGGATGGAAAAACGAGGGATTTTCCTGCAGTGTGTTTTAGTGCTTTACTGCGTCGTAACGGGAGTAAGCAGGTTACTTAATCACTGATGATGACTCCAGAAATGGGTGAATACTTTTCTGAACAAGTTGATTCAATTATTTCACATTGGGCCATGGTTTTGCATTCATTTTTTGTTGGTTTTTATTTTCCGAGAAATGCGATTCTCCGACGAATACTCTAGTGGTCTCTTTTCCAGCGATGGAAAACCTGGCAATTAAAAATACTATGTGGATACTATGTACTTTGGCCAAGCCATGAAGGAAACTGCACTGGAAAAAACTGAAAAAGAAGAAAAAATACAAGATGATTTTAGTCATAGAAGTCAGTGCCCCCCATTAGGACTCGCATTCATTACGATGCTGTTTTTTAATATTATTTTCTCCTCTTTTCTCTCTGCTCTTTTCCCCCTGTACAATAACAGTACGTCTTTGCGTTCGGAGTTTCCAAGGAAGGTTATTCCGACCTCCTCAAAATGGAGAGGGACCGTTGGAAAACTGGAAACAGAATTACATAATTTCACAGAAACAGAATTTGTCATTCACAGAAACCAAAATCCTCAGGCACAAAAACATAATTCCTAATTCAAGGATACGAATTTCCATGTTCACGGAAACAGAACTCCTACACTCACAACAAGCGCATTAAGATTCCATACCAAATTTCTTTCCACTGAACAAACTCCCTTCGTTTGGTTTGTGGGGATGGGGGGGAGTGGAAAGTGTGTCGGAGGGAGGGGAGAGTTTAGTCATTAATATGTTTCCATGGCAACCTCCCAGACTGGGTATGCAGATGAGGCACTGAAGTGGGGGAACTCGTGGAAATCTGCCGATGTTGAAGAAGCTGTGTAAATAGCAGTGCCTGGTTAATTTGGACTTGTTTATACCCCGTGTCCTGGGCCTGCCTGTCACGCTGGATCCAAGGTGGGGAGGGAGGGGGAGAGAGATGTCCGGCATATTTACATTAGGACAGGGTTGAAAGGGGGTGAGGTTCGAACACAGACACTTTGTCAGAAGGTGAAGCCTTCTGTATGAACAATGTTAGAGGGTGGTCTGTTGCATGTACCTTGTTTGTGATGAGATTTACACATAACAATATTGCAATGTCTGGCATATTTATATTAGGACAGGGTTGGAAGGGGGTTATGTTCTACATTAGGACAGTGTTGGAAGTGGGTGAGGTTCTACATTAGGACAGGGTTGGAAGTGGGTGAGGTTCTACATTAGGACAGAGTTGGAAGGGGGTGAGGTTCTACATTAGGACAGAGTTGGAAGTGGGTGAGGTTCTACATTAGGACAGAGTTGGAAGGGGGTGCGGTTCTACATTAGGACATGGTTGGAAGGGGGTGATCTTCTACATTAGGACAGGATTGGTTCTACATAGACACTTTGTTAGAAGGTGAGACCTTCTGTGTGAACAACAAAGTCCAACGTACAATACTGCCATTGGGTGATGTACAGCCTAGGAAATATTGATATCTACATTTAAATGTTTGCTTCTGAGGTCCAACACACATGTTGACATGGCACGAGGTACCCCAACCATACTTTCTTACATGAAATGGTCCAACTTACACACAAAGGCAAAGGTTAAAGCCCAACCTTTTCAGTCTTGGATAGTTTCATCAAATTATTCTGCTGTTCAAGTTGTGGACAAACATGAGAACTGAGCTACAGTGATAAGGTTTTGGTGGTGGCACGAGATGGGGAACATTAGTCATCCGTTATCTCTTTGGAGTAGGGAAAAAAATAAAATTGATGCCCAGCATGATAACCATCCCAGCATAACAGTAAATGAACAAATAATGATGGTAATGGAGCTGCCATAGGATTTATTATAACTGAGTTAAGTTTTAGGATGTGATGCTGTTGTACTGGCACTATGAGTAGTGGTGTATTGGTGGACATTCAGATCCCTGTATGACATGTAGTGTCACATGTACTGGCACTAGGAGTAGTGGTGTAATGGTGGACATTCAGATCCCTGTACGACATGTAGTGTCGCATGTACTGGCACTAGGAGTAGTGGTGTATTGGTGGACATTCAGATCCCTGTATGACATGTAGTGTCACATGTACTGGCACTAGGAGTAGTGTAACTAGGAATAGTACGAGTACTGTACTGCAACTAGCACAACGCATTCCTGTGAAAGAAATATACCCTTTGTGCTGTAATACTAAAGACTACTGCTGTGGAAATAGGACTATTGTTGTGCAACTAGGACTATTGTTGTGCAACTAGGACTATTGTTCCATCAACACTAGGACTACCGTTCGGGAACGAGCACAGCACATCCATATGAATGAAGTATGCTCTTTTATTCCACTTCCAGATATAGGTTTACCATTTTTACCATCTCCAGATTCACTGGAGCGCGGTGATAGCTGTCTGGCCTAGTGCAGCCACATCAGCCACGATGTCAGCCACGATGCCAGCCACATGCACTTTTAGCCAGATCTCTCGCTTTCCAGTTCCGTTTTCCTCTGCACCTCCAGCTGAGGATCATCCTAGACACCAGCTACAGGACAGATCTGCTCGGTTCTAATCAGGTCAGCTCGTATTAGGGTTGCACCCGGAGTCTAACGAGGGCCGGCCAAATGTCACAGTCGGTTTCATATTAATTAACCGGTATTGTCTCCTTGTTACGAATGCAGAGCAGTATTTTGAGCAGGGTATGGCTTTATTTGAAGGCAATCGCGATTTGATAGCGTACTCTCGTATTTTTTTTTATGTTGTGGTTTTAGTTATTTATCTGGGAAGTGATCGTGCCGAGAATAATGTCTTGTTTGATCAGGACAGGTTCTTAATCAATTCAGCTGGACATAATTCGGAGATTATCAAGATGGTGACAATGTTGTCTGGTGTTATTTTGTTTGTTTGTTGAGATTTATATTTCTCTCTTGGCAGTTTTTATTAACTAGGACAGTGTGTAATATCCTGTGATTAATTCATGCAAACTATCCAGAGTAGATGCAAGTTGCTAAAAGAACAAGTAGAAATCTTCACCTTCATTGTGTGACTACAGTATTTATATGCGTTTTCAGTACAGAAATATTGTTATCGCTCAATTTTTAATCTCAATTTGATTTCAGGTAGCGTTGTTGGGACTTCATCTTAGTTTTCTTTTTCGAATTTAAGATCAGGATAAAATATATATGTTTTCCCTTTAGAATCTATTTTACCCGGAGAGGTTTTCATTGTTGAATGTCACGATGACCTCCGACCTGATCGTCACAAAGTAATTAACAAGGACTCAATTAGCCCCATCGAAATCAGCTGTTTTCATTCTCCGCCATGGCTGCGGCGATGTTATGTAACCCCTGCAGACTGTGCCGTTAATTATGTTATCGCATGTTACATAATGTGTCAGATTGTACCTCCATACAGTGAGAAGGATTCCTTGGGAATGTGATCTGTCATCGTTCATTACGCTTTGATTTTTATACATTGAATTCCTGTTGAAGCCGTGGCGAGATAGAAAAAAATATGACCTCGGCTATATATTTTTTCAGGTCGTATGTGGAACAATTGTGGCAAGATTTTCAACCGTTGAGCCCGTTTCTGTGTGGTTCATCCGAGAAAAAAATCGCGATGCATTTGTATTATGTATATGATGAAATCTTAGCCGCTGTTGAAGAAATATGATTTTGCTGGTTGTTTATCTTTGAAGAAGTATGACTTCGCTGGTTGTTCATCTCTGATTGTTCATCTCTGGTTGTTTATCTCTGGTTGTTTGCTGGAGTTAGAAGAGATTATACATGATGGTAGTTAGTTTTGTCAGCTGCCATAGTTGTCAGCATTTATCACCCTGGTCAATCTCCGTTTCTAAATCGGCCTTTTGAAAACCAAACTTGATAAATAATGTATTTTATTTGTTTTTGGTGGGTTTTATTAATTATTTTTTTTACCCCTTGCGCCGGGGTGGGGAAGATTTATTTTTTAATTATACATGAGATTGTCACAAATATGTGAAAGATTCCTGCAGCAATATTAAACTCCATATTCACTCTACCTCACTCTTTGTATCTACAGTCTTTGTCACTGTACCTCACTCTTCCTCACTCTTCCTCACTCTACCTCACTCTATCTCTGAATTAAGGTTGGAACTGGTTTCAAGATTCTGTTGCTCTTAAAGTTGCTTAACAGCTTTTAGCAACCCTGCCTGCAACATTTGTAAAAAGAAAAATGAAAGTGGTGTCTTTTCCACTCCAAAATAACTTGATAAAACCTTCCACAGAAATATTCTTACAATTAAAGTTATACACACCTCCAATAAGCTGATTTCAGAACAGAACTTTATTTCGCTATCTAACTTGATCGGATTGTTTCTCATTACAAAGAGACAGAGTAAAAGAAATTGGTCATATCTGAAACGTGTTTGTGACACCCCGAGTTACGCAATTAGATGTAATTAATCAAGACAGATCGCCCTTTTGGAAGTCCAACTGGCGAAACAGCCCTGTGAGTTAGCACCACGCTGTGTTAATACTTACAACCAGTGGTCACACAATGCAGTGGACCAGATGCCGTTTACTTAATCATCAGCGCTGTTCACGAGTGGCAAGCTCCATGGCTAATACTTGATGGCATATGAGTAAAGGCTTTGTCTTTGACAGGGGACAGCTAAAAGACATGGGGGGTGGGGGGTGGGGGGATCGTGAACTATTAAAAGGAACAAAAATATAATTTTAATGTTGCAGATTTTAAATATGACATGATCGAGGTTTACTTCTTATTTTTGAGAGCAGTTTGGATACAAATTCAAGGAAAGAGACATAACATTTTAATTTAATTTAATGAAACTGAGGTCCATTTATTCGAAAGTGAGGTCTATTTATTATTTTGAGAGCAGTTCAGATACAAATTAAGTGAAAAATTGCATAGAATTTAAAACTAATTTTCCATGAAATCTAGGTCTATTTATTTTAAACCGCGGTCAATTTCTTTGAAATTGAGGTCAATTTATTAGTTTTGAGAACAGTTAAAAATGGCAGGATAATCGGCATAGAAGTTTTCTTACTTTTCCATGAAACCAACTAAACCTCCCATTTATTCTAAACAGGTCCTTTTATTATGTTTGGGAGCGATATACATTCAGGAAAAGGGGGCATATCATTTTTGACTTCATCGTCCACAAAACGGAGAGTCCTTGCCTCAGAAAGCAACGGGTTATCTTCATTAGACGTCCCGTCCTGATTGTCCAATTACAGTCGGAGGAACTGGAGTCGCGGCCGAGTGTATCTGTACGACTGCCTGCATTAAACAATGTTTTCCTTTCATCTGGCCGAGAGGCTGAAATGTAATTACGTGGCAGTCAATCTAACCAAGTTGCCAGCCATTGCAAGAGTCTTGCTATCCCCGCTGTATGCTTTTCGCGCCACAATACGGCAGAATTCATATCTTTTGTGTGACGATTCTTCAATATCGCTTTGCCGGTCTGGCAAAACTGTTTACATTGCAGCATGTTTTTAGCCGGGTTGCCGGCCTGAGGAATGCTACCCGTTGCCATGGCTGCGAAAGACGGGGCGAAGCTGTGGGAATTACAGGACCTTTGCAGTAATTAATTGGTTATAGCCGTTTTGTGTCAACCGCCGTGGTGTGGAGGAAAAGATCTCTTGTTTATTTTGAGAGAGAGAGAGAGAGAGAGAGAGAGAGAGAGAGAGAGAGAGAGAGAGAGAGAGAGAGAGAGAGAGAG
>JAVCKZ010087586.1:0-12043 GCA_034780755.1 Lepetodrilus elevatus
ATCTATAGGTACTGACAACCTGTATGGCGATAGGTACTGACAACCTGTATGGCGATAGGTACTGACAACCTGTATGGCGATAGGTACTGCCAACCTATATGGCGATAGGTACTGACAACCAATACGGCGATAGGTACTGACAACCTATATGGCGATAGGTACTGACAACCTGTATGTCGATAGGTACTGACAACCTATATGGCGATAGGTACTGACAACCTATACGGCGATAGGTACTGCCAACCTGTATGGCGATAGGTACTGCCAACCTGTATGGCGATAGGTACTGCCAAACCAAAGATAAGAGCAGTGTTACAGGGCACAGACAAAACATCCTATATCAGAAAACAAACACATGTGCCAGATCCCCCAGACAGGATCAAACTCGGGACCTTTGGTTCCAAAGTCTGACAAATTCATACAGCATTACTACCTGCCCTACATATTGATAACCTTCCTGATCTGTCAGATCCCTGACTTCCATCATACAGTTAATACAGTATCACCAGGGCATCTACGAGGTTTTGGAGAGTTCTGCAAACATGGCTTGGTACCGATGTCCAATTCTGTCGATGACTTTTATGTCTCATCTCATTTGTTTGTTTGTTAAGCAATGAGGAATTCACAACGAGGAAAGTACTTGATCACAATTTCACGCGTGTGAGATAGCTGAGGATCTACTCTGGAGCTGTGTGACACCGTCTCTCTTCACTAATCACTAATCATTTCTCATTCTGTAAATGTGTTTGTTCTGAAGATGTACGGTAGATAAACATACCTAGACCACAAGTCTGAGGTCCACGAACAATGTAAATGTCACCTATCTAATTTGGTGGTACCACTACACCTGAAAATACCCTACATTAGGGTTAGAAGTTACCACTCGCCTGGCGGCCCGATCCATTTATCGTAATGTTAAAGGTATCCTACGTGCAAGTATAAATTTCATGTTTTGTTATTCATATCATTATTCGGGCGAGTACGTTTAAAAGTTAAGTTCCAATGCTGCTGCACTGCCCCTGGATGCTATAGTACTGGCCAGCGTTAGAAATTAAGAAAATAATACGGGGTTCATTCTCCATAGTTAAACTGTTAATGGTGATCAAATCTGTAGTTTGCAGGTGACCCCACAGACACCTCTAACAATGCAGATTTTCAAATGATGCCCACGACCCGCTTTAGATTCAAACACGGCTGTACTTCATAGTCCAGACAGTACTTATAATGAGACAATCGCGACACAAGTCTTATGAATAAGAATGGCAGAAATACAGCCACTATCACTTAGACCATACTTCATGAAATACGCTCTTAAAGCTCTCTGCTGGATTAGCAAGAGCCACTGCTCTTTAGGACACCACCAGTCGCCTCCATCAGGGAGATGGTTAAACAGTGGTTCAGGCAGAATTAGGGACAAAAAGAAAAACAAATACTTTAAAAAAAAAAATATAGAACGACTTGGACCATGCAGATACCATACTTCATGGAATGCACGCAAAGTGTAGCTCAGACAGATTACAGAGACAGTCGCAAAGAAAATAAAAATTTTAAAAATATATCGAACCACTTGGACCTTTATACAAATCCCATACTTCATGGAATGCACTCTTATGTCCAGACAGGATACAGAGACAGTCACACACATCGTAACTAATAAAAACAAACCAGAAAACAGCAGAAATGTATTCACAATCAGTGTGAGCTTTTCCAATATTATGGCAGCACGAATGATTTAGAACCTGTGTGAATAGCTTTATTTGTGTGTCCAGCGCGGCGATTCTGTTGTTATGAACCAATACTTCACCGCGGCTGTCAGACAGATAGACAAGACGCGTCCGATTATTGACATAATGCATGTAGGCAGCTGGTATGTACACACAACATACCAGTCTCGCGTGCACAGACAAAACACGATCTAGATCCACTGCCGATACCTGTATAGCAATTAGAAATACCATGTTAATATCGCTAGGATGATAATCATGTACTGATAGGGGCAGGTAAATCAATGATATGGTATTTTTATAATTAATGATTAGGGCACCTTTCTCTGAAGCTAGTGTAAGAGACAATAGTACTGCTGTATGTCTCGATGATCAATGAGACATCGCTATGGTGTCGTAGTGGACACGAGATATTCATAGCGAGGCACCTATGATCATGTATTACTATAGGAATATATACAACTAATTTGTTCATTAGACATCATTTTGATGTTAGTTACAAAAAGGAAATGAGAGAATGTTTGCTAGATATTATTTGCCAATTAATGTTCAGTTGCTGAGTTTATCGAGATAATGCAAGTACGTTGATGACACAGATTTGCGTCATTCTCCAGTAATTGGCCAGTATGTTTTAGTCCCTGGCAACCATTTAAAAACAAAATCCATTTTGATCATAATTCATTAATGATGAAACAAACGTGCGTGCGTGCGTGCGTGTGTGTGTGCGTATGGAGTTTAACGTCGCTGCGGGAATCCTTCACCCATGTGCGACGATATGATGAAACAGAATTAAGAGTTTGTTATTAGATAGTTATTATGTGTGTGTGCGTGCGTGCGTGCGTGCGTGCGTGCGTGCGTGCGTGTGTGTGCAACATTCCTATTCTGTATAGTTAAGGATGTGACCATAAATTTGTTTATGATGTCAATTTAGACTTGGTTCTGTTAAAACTATATTTTAAATTAATGACAGTCTTAGCTACCATTACTTAAACTGAGTATGAAAAAAACCCATTAAAATTATGATTTCTTTTTTTAGTGCCTAAATACTTCACCCATAGGCGATGGAAAATATAAACAAGTACTTTTAACATGGGACGGTACGGAAGATGTCCCGAAATGTTGACACACAGAATTGACATGAGCGTAATATTTGCCATTTCCGTGAAAATAAACGCTAACGGCTGGCGCAATCTCCTGTGGTTCTTCAGAAATGGAAAGTTGACCGGCACACCTGGTAGGCCGCGGTAATGACGCCGATGTCACGTGGGCGTGGAGAGACCTCATCGCTTGATGTCAAGTGGGCGAATAAACCCATTGGATTCAAAATAAACACGATTGAATACAGGCGGACATCTATTTGCTTTCATAACAAGCATGGTGGTTTTAAGTGATTATTGGAGCTGTTCCACTTACTAAGAAAATCTTTAACAAAATATATAGTAACACTATCTACCAAACAAGCTAACAACCAGTACATTGACTTGTAAGAAATATTGACTTTTACAAAATACATATCTATCTTGATTTGTTTTTATATTAAATCATATTATTTTTATTAAATATCTTGATATTTTTTCTTCAAATATCTTGATTTCTATTAAATATCTAGATTTGTATGAAACATCTAAATAATGAATGAGTGAAAGATTCCCGAAGCAACATTCCCCAACAATTCATTACTAAATACCAATGCACTGAAATCACTTTACAAACAGCACCGGGGAAATGATTCGGCAATGTTGTCGAAAACGACCAATATATCAGTACACGCCCTTTGACCCGGACCGTCTGATTGCCGCAGTCATTGATAACAAGATCCTTCCGACATCTGCTTTATCAAATCGAATAAGAGCCGTGCATTAGGCGATAACTGGCCGGGAATTGCACAAGGTCTCCTTGCAGTGTACTAGGGGCTCGTTATTTCCCCGTTTCCGCAGACATGCCTGCCTGCAAATGATACCGTGGCGCGATACCGTTGCCAGCGATATCGCGAGGGGGGGAGGACGCCCCACTGCTATTACTTGTGAGGAGTCCTCTTGACCAGAGTCCAAACCTAGGTCTCGCCGTCCAAACCTAGGTCTCGCCCGTCCAAACCCAGGGCTCGCAGTCCAAACCCAGGGCTCGCGTGGCCGTCGCGCAGTCCAGTAATTGAGAGCTGCCACCGGAGCCTTGATTGAGGCACAAACTGCAGTCCAATGCAGTCCTATGGAGTGGACATGCTGTGGGAGAGACCTCCAGCTTGGACAATGGGTGACCACTGCATATTGATTAGAGAGAATAGGATTCCATCTGATCCTATATAGCCAGACCTCACTGTTAAGGCTGATAGGGAGCCAGGAAACTGTACGAGGGAAAGTCTGGCTTTGCTTTGCGTCCCTTTCCTTTCCCTCTCGCAGGCCAGGATTTTAACTGTGTACCATATTAAGATTTTTTCTTACGGACTTTTAATTTT
Source organism: Lepetodrilus elevatus (assembly GCA_034780755.1). NCBI lineage: Eukaryota > Metazoa > Mollusca > Gastropoda > Lepetellida > Lepetodrilidae > Lepetodrilus > Lepetodrilus elevatus. The sequence goes on from JAVCKZ010087586.1 coordinate 4,177, forward strand.
ATTACTGGATTTCAGAATTCTCAGAGGTAAGAACTTTTGAATAGTGTGGTGGGTGGGTGGAGTAAACAGGAAATTAGAAGGATTTCATGGCCTGGGATGTACATCCAGTCTTGTAGTCGCTTTCACGCAGATAAACATCTGGCGCAAAATCGTAAATAGATAATTGTAAGTCCTTCAATGATTGTCTATGCTAACAGAATTTTCTTAGGGTAATAACTTTTGTTTTCTTAAAACTGAATTCTTGAAGAATTTCTTCAATTACCGGTAGACATCATAGTGGACATTCTGTGTACATTGTCCATTACATGTTTAAGACAATGTCGAAGTAATGATGACCATTTTATAAAAAAAAAACACCATGAAATTGGTGTAGAATGGCGATTCAACAACAATTACATAGCAGAACGCATTAAGAATGTAGCGATGCTTTTATATTACATATCAGAAGACATTAAGAAGGTAGCGATGCTGTTATATTACATATCAGAACACATTAAGAAGGTAGCGATGCTGTTATATTACATAGCAGAACACATTAAGAAGGTAGCGATGCTGTTATATTACATAGCAGAACCAGAGCAGAACACAGAACAGAACATGATTTGATTTTCTCCATCTCTGCGCGGCTTCCTTCACTTTAAGCCGCGGACAACACAGCCTATATATAGTTAATATAAATCCTTAGAATCTCGAGGACTAATTGAGGATGCGGAGTGTCCACGAAACAAAAGTCAGACATTTCCCTGCTTCTGATGGCCGACTATGAAGGAGCACAAGACTAATCACATGAACAATATGTCCTGACAAGAGTGTCCGGGATAGAACTCGGAAAGAAGCATTAGTGTAACGTCATACTTTCGTGCATACTGGACACGCAGTAATGGACATATTGATAATTACAGTTGGGATTTCTCTTTAGGAGCATCTTGCTTTTTCTTTAAATAAATATCTTGGTATTTATTTCATGGTAACATTTTGGTATTAATTTCAAGTAATACCTTGGTTTTTCTTTAAAGAAATATCTTAGTATTTATTTCAAGGTAACATCTTGGTATTTATTTCAAGTAATATCTTGGTATTTATTTCATCTTGGTATTTATTTCAAGTAACATCTTGGTATTTATTTCATCTTGGTATTTATTTCAAGGTAACATCTTGGTATTTATTTCAAGTAACATATTGGTATTTATTTCATCTTGGTATTTATTTCAAGGTAACATATTGGTATTTATTTCAAGTAATATCTTGGTATTTATTTCATCTTGGTATTTATTTCAAGTAACATCTTGTGTATTTATTTCAAGTAACATCTTGGTATTTATTTCCAGGTAACATCTTGGTATTTATTTCATCTTGGTATTTATTTCAAGTAACATCTTGGTATTTATTTCATCTTGGTATTTATCTCACGTAACACCTTGTGTATTTATTTCAAGTAACATCTTGGTATTTATTTCAAGTAACATCTTGGTATTTATTTCGAGGTAACATCTTGATATTTATTTCAAGTAACATCTTGGTATTTATTTCAAGTAACATCCTAGCATATTAACACTCTCCCTGCTAGATTAGGCACAGGCACTGCTCTTTAGGGCATCTCCTGTTGCCTTCAGCATGTAATGGACAGGGTTAAGCAAACAAACAAACATTGACAGAAAGAGTCACATACATTCTTACTTTCAGGTATACTGTATTTATATTATTAATAAAAACATTGACAGTTGCAATTATTTCCCCTTCATATTTCATTCAAAGTACACGGTGACAAAATACATTCCTGGCCTGAGAAAGAAGTCAACACATGTTAATTCAGTACTTGCTAATTAGTCAGTGTTGTCGGTGAATTTACTTCTGTTGGGGAAACTTGGGAGAGTATTAGAAGATCGTTAACGATGTGTACCATGTTCGGGAACGCGTTCGTCTAATTATACGCCGTTGACGCGGTCAAGACACTTGCCATCATTGGCATGTGGCGTGGACATGACATCACATCCAATTGCATGGTGCTAGAATCAATAACATTTAGTTACCCATGTAACACGCAGCTTGGGAAATGTCATGCCACGTCCACTTGAAAACATGGTCACGTCAGCGTGTACAAATATAGCCTTAGTGCGGGATCCATTGCAAATCCTACAGAATAATTCTACAAGAAGTTTTTAAAAAAAACACAGACTTTTTGTTAACAAGACAATTTTATTGGAATTTCTTTATAAACCAAAATATTCATTCAATATCTCAGGAAACGGCAGTCTTGCAAATAAAAATAGCATTATTATATATAATGATTGAACACGGGTAATTCACGATCAGCTACAAAATGGCCGACTGTCTAAGTGGTCTAGGAATTGTAGTGGCATCGGTATCTAGTGTTAACATTAATCTCACGGGAAATATCTAGTGTTAAGTTTAATCTCACAGGAAATATCTAATTTCACTAATTCCTACATACAGGCATTCTCGTGAGCAAAGGAATTTTCTTTATCATATCCATGAATGCTTTAGCATACATATTTTCTTGAAATGGCTAACTTTAATTCCATCACTGTCTAAATGAACAATTCAACTTTTCTTTATATGTCCATGAATACTAAAGCATACATATTTCCTTCAAATGACTATGTACAATTTCATGACTGTGCTACGAAAGAATTCAAATTATCTTTATTGTATTCATGAATACCAAAGCATGAATACTTCCTTGAAATTGCTAACTTCAATTCCATGACTCTCTTAGGGCAGCACTTTAAATTCTCTCTATTTGTCCATGAATACTAAAGCATAGATACTTATTCCGAGAAACGGTTAAACTTTACTAAGAATACCTAAAGAGCAGATACTCCTTCAAAAATGTACACGTTAATTCCATGACTAGCTTATTTTGAAAATAACCCATGCAAACTTTTGTAATTTCAGAATGGAGCACAGATAAGAAATACACGGTTGGAATTCAACGACACAACCTAAAGCAATGACGACACAACCAATACTGACGACGAGTTGCCTGGAAGAGGGAGTAGTGACCAGTCACGGTGTTTATGTGTTCAATCAAGGCGTTCATATGACCCACCAAGAGGTTTTGGCGACAAACCAAGGGGTTTAGGTGATCAAAGTGTTTAGGTGACCCACTAAAGTGTTTAGGTGACCCATTGATGTGTTTAGGTGACCCACTGAAGTGTTTAGGTGACCCACTAAAGTGTTTAGGTGACCCACTGAAGTGTTTAGGTGACCCACTGATGTGTTTAGGTGACCCACCAAGGTGCTTATACGGCCCACCTCAACAAATCCTACTACATTGACAACTGCCCGGATCTGAAATTTGCCTCCAGTAAAACCCGACTAATGATTTCTGCTAACCAGAATGACTTTACAATCTGATGTCACCGGGGATCGTTTTAATCCTTGATAATATCTCCATGTTTTCATGCCATTTACGAAATACCAAAGTAACACGGTATCGACGCTGACACGATTTGACTTTGGCGATACTGCTGAGTCATCCATACCAGGTTCCGAGAAAAAGCCTTCTTTATTAAAAGTGCTACGTTTCAAATGTTAACTGAGATCTGTGAACTATTGTGAACTATTGAGATCTGTGAACTATTGTGAAATGTTTGCCTGTGGTTATCTTACTGGGGTAAAAACCTGCTGTGAAACACACGACGAGCTGATCTGATTTAAGTGTCCTCGACCAACAGACTCGGAACTGTCGTGACACTAAACGACTGAAGTCGGGTAACAGAAATTGGAGCTTGTGTGAAATCTTGTACATCTGTTCGGTTAAGTGATAACAGGAATCTGAGCCAGAGAAACAGTGTACGGTGGTGTCCATATTGTGCCAGCTATTCACAGCATAGAAGTGAACATATCAATATTTTCCTAGATTCTCGTGGGAAGATTGTGTGAGGAGAATCCAGTTCACCGGAGCTGCTGAGTCTGCACAGTGCTGTCAAAAACTGCATCAAATCCTGCAATTTATTGTGAAGCGTCTTCACCTATGTTCAAGCTGAATTCTTAACAGTCCAAAATAACTTGTGCTGATGAAAATTTAATCACAAAATAAAATTGTGAGTCGGATCTTTAGGAATCTCAGTGTTGATATAACAGTCTTGGTGCGGGGCAAATCCTATCATTTCCTGGTGAAGATTCCCTACAACCAATTACCATGAGGTGGTCCTGATAGTAAGCTGTTCAGGAAGTACTTCATGCCGTGCAATAAACACCAAGTGCAAAATTCTAACAAGAACATGAAGAAAACCTTCAGTTAATATTCATATTCCGTGTAAATCCCATTTAAATTGGATGTGTTGCATTTGTGTTGGAAACGTTATTAACGGGGAAAAACACCACTAAAACGACATGTCATTCTGACCTTCATTGTTTTTCAAGGGAAATGCAGCATTTGTGCGCAAGATATCATCATTAATGAAATATTGAATCAAAACCACATGTAGTTTCTAAGAATAGTTTTGCTTTTCAATGGAATATACTTCAATGCTGAAGTGATTCATGTGATTGAAAAGTCGTTTTTCAAACATCCTGAAATGCCAGTGTCCTTGAACTTGTGATTGTGAGTTCCGAGAGCCTTGATTGAGAGCTTTGAGAGGAATACCCACCAAGAACAATGGAAGGCCAGGACATGGACAATATCCTGATGAACATGAACTTTGAGAACATGTCTTACGAGGAGATCCAGAAGCAGCTCGAGCTCTTCTCAAACTTCTCCCAGGGCTTCACGCAGTCCGACTTCGACATCCTGAAGGACAAGCGGTGGCGCGTTGTGGTCATCATCCTCTACGTCGTCGTCATCTTCTTCGGCTCCCTGGGCAACCTCCTGGTGGTGGTGGTCATCGCGCGGTACAAGCAGCTCCACACCGTCACCAACATCTTCATCGGCAACCTGGCCGTGGCCGACATCGCGCTGTGCGTGTTCAACCTGCCGTTCCAGCTCCACTACCAGATCACGGACACGTGGACCTTCGGCGGAATCCTCTGCCGCATCACCATGCCCACGTTCGGAGTCCCCATATTCGTGTCGTCCCTGTCCATCCTCTGCATCGCCATCGACCGCTACATCCTCATCGTGTTTCCCTTCGCCAAGCGGATGACCAACATGACGGCGATGCAGATCATAATTCTGATTGGATGCGTCACCACGGGCCTGGCGGTCCCGCTCATGGTGTATACCAAGATGGACGTCATCGATGAGCCCATGCTGAAGCTGTATCAGGTGTATTGTGTGGAGAAATGGCCGTCGTACAAGATCAAGCGGGCGTACGCCGTCACGGTCTTCGTGTTGCAGTTCAGCATTCCTCTCATTCTAACGACAATCTTCTACACCCATATTAACATAGTTCTCAAACACAGGCCGGTCAAGAAAAATGAGACACAGCGGAACCAACGCACGACTAAGATTCTTATCGCCGTGGTTCTCACGTTTACTATTTGCTGGTTGCCGTGGAATATTTTCAGCCTGACTGCGGAATTCCACCACAGTGTTGTGCGAGGGAAATACTTCAAATTGACCGACCTACTCCTGAAAATATTCGCGATGAGTTCCTCGTGTATTAACCCTTTTCTCTACGGTTGGCTGAACGACAACTTCAAGAAGGAGTTGGGAAGGATGGTAGGCAAGCAAAACGGGTTTGGCCGTGTGAACAATACCAACGGCTATTCTCTTGCGGTGTCCAATAAGAAAACAGAGTGTTTGACGACGCCAAAGATTGAAGTTGACAGAAATACAAGCCCGTACTGACAACCAGACATGCTTTGCGACGGGATTGGATTCATTACTCGTTAATTAGTTCTCTTCTCGATGAGTGTCAGTACTGTGCGGGGCTGTAGAAGGTTCTGCTACTGAGGCGAGGACATTTTTACTGTTAGGGCGAAAACGGGTTACACTTCCAGGGCTTTCAAGACTGAGGTAACATACCTGAGGTAACATACCTCGTCAAACTTTTGCTGAGCTTGCATTCAAAATGAACATTAATCCTGTCATTGGAATGAACAATAATCAAGAATGGCTGATAATTAATTCTCAATTATTCATCTGATAATTAACTCATAATTATTCTTAATAATCATGTTAATAAAATTCTTGAATGTTTCTTTTTCGAGATATTTTTCTGATAAATTACTTCATAAATTACAAGATATTAATCTGTTATTTATTTTGTACATTGTACTTGTTATTAGGGTTCACTTCATGACTTTCACTCAGCATTATGAATTCTTCAAACATACTTCAGCTTAAATATTCTTATAACTTATATTAACTTTATTCCAAAATTGAGAAATTATTATTAGTCTTCAAAGACTACCAGTAATGTGATTTTTCACAAATTTGTGTATTTGCTCTATTTTAAAGTAAACTTGAATGCTTTCATAATAATCTCCCAATTCTTTAAACTAAATTCCTTTCACTATTATGTATATATAACATACTGTGATACTGATTGAAAGGGTAAAATCACAGCCATGACACCGTTCTCTTAGAATAACTAAAACATTTAAAAAAATAAAGATGTCGTTTTATGGAAGTTTATTTGGGCTCTCAATAACATGCATAATTTTCTTGCAACTTATTTAAGCCGTCAACAAATATGGTAACATACATGACCCAAAACGATAGATCTCAATTTAAATGTGTTTTCTTGCAGTTTATTTGAGATATGAACACACTGGCAGGTTGTTATTCCATATACAGTACTCCCTCGATATAACGCCCTTCGGATACAACGCAGGGTCCAATGTGGACCCCCATTTAAAAAAAATTTTTTTTAAATAAATAAATATATTTATTTTTCCTACAATTATATTCGTTGATATAACGCGGGTATTATAACGCAGGTGGCATGTCATGGACCCCAACTTCAGCGTTATATCGAGGGAGCACTGTATATAGAGAGAGTTGCACTGGAAGATGGACTCTTTCATTCAGTCATTCATACATTAACCCCTTTGGCTGAAGTAAGCACGATCTCGGCAAGGGATGGGATTACTGGTAGTCCGTGAAAGTGTAGCAACTGCCACTCGAAATTCCCGTCACTGAATTTGTCAATAACTTGTGCATTCAATTCAAGATTGATCTGACATTTGTAATGGTTCTATTTTAATAAAAATAAATTGATTTAAATAATACTTTACGTCGCAGCGGGAATATCTCACCCACAGGCGACCTATGATATACTTGAAAACATAAATTAAGAGATGGGAGATATCTTATGGGTAAGACTACTAGCGCTTCATTGATTTTCTTGGATATATTATTGAGACTTAATTTTTAATATACATATATTAACAAACACTATTGGTGACTACCACAAGTAGTATGGGCTAGAGTATATTTATTATAATGGTTTCAAACTTTATGTAACATTCAACAATTTAAACAAAAAAATATTTGTATTACCGGGTACTCTTATGATCCAAAAATCTTAAGAGATTAAATAATAAACATATTAGCAAGATTTTCACGCATTGAAACTTAACTTTAATTTATAGACTACTAGCCAGAATAATGGTTAAAATAAAAAAATGTACAAAACCTTAATTTTCCTTCCAGCACCTATTAGGATACTTTTAGGATAGTGAAAAATGGCTCAGACAGGCTAGTGTTTCCATTATCATTGTTTAACCCTTTCCCTGCTGAAGGGAGAGGATAGACATCTGATTGTATTGAACTACGGAGAGATAACTTCACTGTAGATCTATTTGCCATACATATCATCTAGACAACATTGCTGAATGCTGAACATTTGAATGAGAGAACACCAGCCATGTGTTACTATTGCAGTGTTTCAGATGGGCGTCGGTCATCGGACAATGCCCGATTATTTTCGCAAATGTCCGAATTTATTAGAGACCA
>JAVCKZ010087597.1:0-25501 GCA_034780755.1 Lepetodrilus elevatus
TGTATAACTTGTCCATTATTAATGCTGACTGGATAATCGAGGTCCACAGATCATAATGAAAATTTAAAATTGCAATTAAAAAAAATGCTCAACTTCCTCAAGGTGGCATCAAGTGGATTATTGTTAAGGGGACCCTCGTTAGTAATAATCACCAAAAAAACATTAGGTAGACCTCAATTCCGGGTCTAGTGCCTTGGCTGCCGGACTACACTGCTATGAATAAATATCCTTCATGTTACATGTATATGTTAACATAAATAATAGATTACAAGATCATTATGGCTGATAATAGGTATGAATAGCTCATATTATTTATGTATTAGTTTCCGACTGATGTATACTGTCGGAAAATCTTTAATACATACTGGTATCTACAAACTTATTACAAACAAACTTATTACAAACAAAACACTTGGGATGCTCCAGAAAATATCTAAATATAAACATCACAAATACGATTTCCTGGTAAAAAATACCCAGTGTTTGGTGTGTATACTTGATTACTATCCTACTTTTATTCTCATATTCTGATTTTACGCTTATTCGCACTTTACTATTATTCTCACTCTACTCTTATACTATTATTCTCACTCTACTCCTATTCTCACTCTACTCTTACTTATTATTTTCACTCTACTGCTATTCTCATTCTACTCACTCTCCTACTCTAATTATCACTCTACTATTCCCACTATATCCTTATTCGCATTCTTATTCTACTCATATTCCCACTATACTTTTATTCTTACCTCTAATTCTCTACTATTATTTTCACTGTACTTCTATTCACACTCTACTCTTATTCTTAGCTCTAATTGTCACTCTACTCCTTACTCTATTCCCACTCGCATACTGTTATTTCCACTCTAGTCATATACTATTATTCTCACTCTACTCCTATTCCCACACTAGTATACTCACCCTACTCCTATTCCCACTCTACACTATTATACTCTTATTCGCATTCTTATTCTACTCCCACTCGACTGCTATTGTCAATCTACTGGCTGTCCTACTTTAATTCTCACTCTACCCCTTATTCTCATTCATAATCTACTCCAACTCTACTCTTATTCTAATTCTCACTCTACCCCTTATTCACATTCATAATCTACTCCAACTCTACTCTTATTCTAATTCTCACTCTACTCCTATTCCCACTATACTCTTATTCTTAGCTCTAATTGCCACTTTACACTATTATTTTCATTCTACTGTTATTCGCATTCTTATTCTACTCCTATTCCCACTCGACTTTATTATCTCTAATTGTCACTCTACTCTTCACCTTAGTCTATTCCCACTGTACTATATCATAAGACATTATTCTCACTCTACTCCTAATTCCTATTCGACTGCTATTGCCACTACTATTATTATTAATATTCCCACTCTATTCTCATTCTTATTTTTATTCCTATCATTATTATTCTGACTCTCATTCTCACTGTAGTCTTATACTTTTACTATAATCTTATTCTCACTCTACTCTTATTATCACTATATTCCCATTCTAATTATCATTCTACTCTTATGCTCACTAGTGTACTCCAAATCCTACTCACTCTTATTCTCATTCTACTCATATTCCCACTCTACTCATATTCCCACTCTACTCTTATATCCCCGTGTATGCATAGGTGTGTGGACTGGAGTAGTGTAGATCTAAGCACTTTGCGAGAAAACGTTTCGTGTGCGTATTGTATTTTTAAGTCGTACCACTGAGTTATGTCTCCTTGCATATACATAATGAAGAAAATATCAATATACGACCATATTCAGGTTGTCTATCAGTAGACTACAGCTAGGGGGTTGCATTGGATATTTGTCTACCAAACAGCGGTGGAAGTACAAACATGATTGTATGTATGTCAAGAGAATGTACTTTGCCGTTATAGCTAAGAACTAGTCCAAAATAACCATAAATATATGTGAACATTGTACGAACCTTAAACGGGCCTCGGACACCTGTCAGATACGTAAATATCGCTACGAAACCAATGTTGACTTATCGTCTGCTAAACAATCAACAGCGCATGCGCATTTGCAAAATGGGATGATGGCGGAAGCTCGTACACCCCGCAAAACTGCAAAAGTTGCATCTTGGAAGAGACCAAACGAGACTGTCCAAGATGCCTATACGTTAAGACAGGAGGCTGTCAGTGCACAGCATGAGCACCTTATCACAGAAATTGAAACATCAGACGGCCCGCTGGCCACAACTTTGAGGTAAACACGAACGGTCGCGGTCTCGTCTCAAATCAATCTATCATTTGCACAGGCCGCTTCCACAAAAACACCGTAGTATGCAGTAGATTGGTTGCAATCTACCTGTGAGTGTGCTTATTGTGGGATAAAGGAGTTGACACGGCTGTAAAATAGCTGGACATTTTGACATGGGCGTGCCCTTACTTACAATTAGCGGTTATCAGTTGCCATGAGTCAGTACACATGATAAATAAATGCTGGTTCCTATTTCCTGTTTTAGTCTAGACTTCTACTTCGTTCATGTGGTAATGCCACATTTTCTTTTGCATTGCTGTGGTTTTGTTTCTGTATGCTAATATGGTGAAAAGACAGTGCACAGCTACATATTGTCATAATCATCATCATAAGCGATGCATATTTATCACATGTGTCAAGATTTCGCTATGCACAAACCAACCTTTTCGCCATATTCGGCAGTCGCATTTGGGTGAAATATTCCTGCTGCGATGAAAAACACTAATTCAATCAATCAACTATATTTGCTAACCCCAACGGTGCAACCCATACGATCTATGCTATGACTACTCCCATTAATTGCTTGTTGTGTTCTTGTACGATTTAGTTCTAAAATATGAATCGCTTGTTTAGTTTTAAAATGTTAAGCCACGAATCATTCAACAATTCCTTTAGTACAACTTGTAACTTGTTTATAAATGAGTCTTTTCACAAATAACAAATCAGACACTCGCATCTGGCAAATGATAACAGCAGACAAAAACATCATTTAACGTAACTTACACACACTGTCACATAATAGCAGCTTTTACAATTTGGTGTTTACAAAAACATATTGTTGGCAGAGCTGTGTACGATGGCGACGAATTGGACAAATTTCAAGAAACGTTGGACGTTCGCATTAAAAGTCATGATCGCGAGATTGAGCGGATGTGTAACTATCACTACCAGGGCTTCATCGACTCCATCAGAGAACTTCAGCAAGTCAGTGGCGATGCCGCCACACTTAAGGTCAGGGTCATAGCAATGCTTTTAAATTTAAAACAAATATTTAATTAGATATTGTTTTGGTACCGTACAAAGTTGTACGTTGAACGACAATAAATAGTTTTCTATTCTAATGTTAGGTAAAAATCGATGAACTGGCAAGTATTTCATTTATATTTTAATTATCATTGTGCTAATAATATTGTTTAATGTTATATATTCTAATTACGAATTTACTATAGCAAATACATTAACGTTCGTTTTATAGTTGCATTAATATTATTCATACTAATATCCGTAGAACTACAGGGTTCACAATTAACGCTTGCCCACTTGCCCGGGCCATTTTTCCCAATATTATTTGTATCACTATTTGGGCTAGTACGTTTTAAAGTTAGTTTTTATCACTGGAACTATAAACTGAAAGTTGCACAGTTAAGTGAGATCTATCCAGGCACTCAACTCTTGCATTAATCTGATTGACCCAAAATATTTCCATTACCCTAATCCTCAACATGCAAGCCAATCAGATTGCTGGGAATTGCTCGTCCTGGAAATACTAGTACATCGCAAGTCGGGTCCGGGTAATACTCCCACCTCACAGATACACGCGTTTTCATGTGATGATCGATCGTCTGTTTCAGGATGAGATCAGTGGTTTGGACACAGAACTTCAGAAGTCGTGTGCTCCGTTGTTGGCGAAAGGAGATGAACTGGTCCACTCTCGGAGAATACAGAAAAACATCACAAGTGCCATAGAAAACCTGTCCATGTGTTTACCTGGTAAAGACATCAACGTGTTTTACTATAATTTCCATGTGACCATTTATTCACATACACAAGTTGAATAATTGCGATAATATTTTGTAGTCATGTGAAATTATCAAGTTGAAATGTGTGTATTTGTTTGTAATGGATGAACTGTGATAACTTTGATAACATATTCTTGAAACTTAAGAACTTCTAAGTGAGAAAAGAGCTACTCTAAATTTATCATAACAGGGCAGAAAATCAGTTAGGCAAATTCCTAGTACTTACGAACTTCTTAGGACTTACGAAGTTTTGAGAATACGGGCCCTGGTTTGTAACTACTTCCGTTTCTAATGTTTCTACTCAATGTGATTTGACACTCGAGCTAATTAAGCCATTTCGTTGAAGAAATGGTATCATAGCAAGTCTGACTGATCTAAATCATGACCTTATTTCAACAGGAAGACGACTCTTACCCAAGTTGACTAATTAGCAATTTGATAAATCCATTGGGATTAACAATATGTTAGTGGTAACAACTTGCTGTGTTGTTCTGATACCTACTTAACACATAAATGATACAGTCTGAAATTATGTTTGATTGGACATTGCCTCTGACCAGCCTATCCATAATAATGATTTTGATGGTAGAGATGTTGGTGTATGCGAATGACAAATAGATCTATGTAAAACAGTAGATAAAAATGTACCATTCCATTTCCTGATGCCAGATAGCTAAACAAAAAGTAGACATAGAAAAACACTGTCATATAACACAGGGTTAGAATTTAGCACAGAAATTTACAACTTTGATCAAGCCAGTCAAATAAGAAGAGCAATTTCCCTATAAGATGCTCGCCTGTAACAAAAGAAGGTCGCCACGGGCTGCCGGACAAGTGGGAATTTTTAACCATGATTTCAGTGTAAATTAGGGGGATACAATTGCAAACAACATACTGGGCTTATATGTAAGGATAGACCCACTTCCCTCATCTTTTGACAAAGGGGGGGGGGGGGCTTATACTAAAAGTTGTACTCTGCCATATACGTTCCCTGCTATGTCCTCTTGTAGAAAGAGGTGGTTGGACATCATGCCGATTACAGAACGAAAGTTTAGGGCATTACAAAAATTATCGGTCATGTGACCGATGATCATTTGAATCCCTGGATGACTAAGTAGGTTTTTATTATTCTGTGACGTATGGTCTGCTTTTATTTTCAGTTCTGGAACTTTATGGGAAATTGCAAGAACAGATGAAGAACAAAAGGTAACATGGATTTAAATAATGTGTCACAAATGAAATTAGTCTGAAGTGATCAGATTTTCTGAAATGAACAGTGCTACAGGTTTTGCAGGTTTTAATATGAGTAAGCTAATCTTGAATGTGCCACAAATACCAGAAAGAGAGAGGATTGAGGGAGGGGGAGGAGGCTAGAGAAGATAGGAGGTGAGATCAATTAGAGTAAGAGAGAGAAAGACACACAGAGAGAGAAAGGAGAAAGTAAGGGGGGTAGAGAGACAAAAGAAAGTATTAACTTTCACAAGCATTATGATAAATGTAAGCCCAAACTTAATACTTTTAATACTACAAAAGTTTGCATTCAATTTCAAGCCAATGTGTGAAGAATTTGATCTAATTATGTGTACAGACTGTTACTGACATGTTGGTGTTGTTCAGATTCTACCCGGCGTTGAAGACGCTAGAACAGCTGGAGCACACGTACCTGCCGCGAGTGATCAGCCACTGGTTCTCGCAGACCATGTCTGAGGCCATCCCCAAGCTCCGGGAGAAGATCAAGGAGGCGTCCATGTCGGAGCTCAAGGACTTCCTGGAGAGCATCCGGAAACACTCTGAGAAGATCGGAGAAGTGGCAATGACGCATGTGGGTTGTGAAGCCTTGGAGCGCTTACTGTGAAATGAATGAATGAATGATAAATAAATATAAATAAATACAAATAAATTATAATAGTGATAAATATGAATAAATAAACTTTAAAAACAATAATAAATAAATAAAAAGTAATATTTATAAAATGTTTGAACCATTTATTACCCCGGTCAATGGATAAATAGTTAATTTTCGCACACACAAACACAATTGATCATTTATATATATCTGTAAGTTAACTTGATCTTCAGGCTGCAGAACAGAACAACATGGATCCTACGATAGTGAAGAAGAAGCCGAAGAAGCGACGAGCTCCACCCCCGCCGAACCCCTTTACTGGAGAAATCGAGGCCATGCCTGAGATTGTTAGAGAGGACTCTATTGAAGAGGAGGTCAGTGTCCATTACATCGAGCTCTATATCGAGCTCTGCATCTAGCTCTGCATCGAGCTCTGCATCTAACACTGCTGTAATGTAGGCCGAGGTACTCTGCCATCAATGGCGGGATTGACGGCAAAGGAACAGGCGGTGTATTCTCCAAATTATAGTATGGTATGGCTACGAATCATTCTATCATTCTGGGGCGGGATGTAGCGCAGTGGTAGAGTGTTGGACTTCGGAGCCAAAGGTTCCAGGTTCAAATCTCGCCCCGGGGGTCCGACATCAATGTTCGCGAAAGTTACGATATTGATAGTATACTGTAGAGTGGCAATGTAGTTATCATCCTTGGTCTTGTCAGTACCAGCCGGTGCTCGCAGGTGTACTGCAACATTCAGCGCTACGGATGTTTCGGATTTCCTCCTGCCCTAAACTGACAAGTCGTGATATTAGTGAAAGATTCTAGAAAGCAACTTTAAACCCCAATTAAAAAAAAATACCAAAAATACCTGAATCATTCTAAGAATAAGAAGTTTTGTAACAACGTTTCTAGAATAGACCCCCAGGTGTATCAAAACTGATGGATTGCACGCTTGGCCGATTGTATCCATCCCAATTGTGATGGACCTGCCCCTCTGCCGTCAACCCAGCCTGATGGTGTTAATGTAACGTGATGTGAAGGTCAGAGTATATAGGCCTATGTAATGTAGCCCAGATACTTGTACGTTGTTTTATTAAGCAACTGTCAATCTGTATTTTTCAGGAACTAAGTGCTCAAGATTTGGTGGACTTCTCTCCAGTTTATCGATGTTTGCATATTTATTCAGTCTTGGTGAGTATTTCTTCTGTGGAATGATCAAATATTATTTTTTCTTTCAAAAACATTTAAAAAATAAATTATTTCTGCATTTCTAAAGTATCCATGCCTGCCATTATGTGGCTTGTTTTTCTATTGTAAATCTTTATTGCATCCTATGTTTGTGTTATTTCAGGGAGATAAGGAGAAGTTTGAATCCTACTATCGACAGCAGAGGTGGAAACAAGCCAGACTGTCGCTACAACCTCCGTCAGGAATGGTACGATGAATTTGACAATTATTTATTCACTGAAACTGGCCAATATTTGACTCCAAACTGTTGCTAATTATATGTCCATAAGAATGAGTGAAATAATCTGGAAAGCAACAGTGTTGAAAAGAAAAGTCTATATTTCAAAGCGATCTATTTTCATTCCAGCATGAAAGTTCAGACGAATACCGAAAATATTTCCACGATATTGTAGGGTAAGTCAGTTTCACACATGTTCAATAATCATGAACTTTACATTACATCCTTGGTCTGTCAGTACCAGCTGGTGCTCACAGGATTACTGCACATTCAGCGCTATGGATGTTGTAGGTTTCCTCCTGTTTTAAACTGACAAGTCGTAATGCAAGTGAAAGAATTTTGAAAACGACTCAAAACCCCCAAAATAAATAATAAATTCTGCATTCACAGCTTTTTCGTGGTAGAAGATCACATCCTTCACACATCTCAAGGGCTGGTGAACCGAGCGTATATGGACGAGTTGTGGGAGAAAGCTGTGGAGAAAATAGTATCTGTTCTACGATCCACTTCAGTGAGTATACTGATCTACTTCATGGCTTTGTACTATATGTTTAATATTTTCT
Organism: Lepetodrilus elevatus; assembly: GCA_034780755.1. NCBI lineage: Eukaryota > Metazoa > Mollusca > Gastropoda > Lepetellida > Lepetodrilidae > Lepetodrilus > Lepetodrilus elevatus. The sequence continues at coordinate 7,897 of JAVCKZ010087597.1, forward strand.
CATCCTTATGTCAGTGTCAACAAAAAATAGAACATTTTCATTTAGTGACAGATTTCAGAAGTAAAATGTTTTCGCTATGAAATTTTGCAAGTGGATCCGATCTTTTTTATATTTTTGTTATTACATTCCAAATAATAAATACTTTGAGATTTTACAAGTCTAATTTCAGTGGTCATAAAACAACAGCCAGATTGTTACTGTATTTATTTTCTATATATTTACATTCAATCAGTCAATGTCAATAATTCAATTGCTATTGTACCTAACCTCGTTTGAAATTGAAATTGTATTATACTCACAAAAGGATATTTGTGTTATATGTTAATTGTTAATTTTGGCATGTCAATGTTTTATGTTATTTATGTTACTCTAGACCTAAGCTCATGTTTAGAGTTCATGCACACACAGATAATCATGTTTTCCCCACTTTCTGTTGGTGGTGCTGTGTTTTCTATTTCAAATGTTTTATTACTCATTTAATTCCTGATTTGTTTCTTAGGTTTTCCATTGGTGTGTGCTATCTCAGATGCAACCCATTAGTCTATAAAAATAAAAATAAATTTAAAATAAAATCATAATCCATCCCTATCAAGTCTTATGCTAGCCATACACTGCTGCGACTACCTGCGACGAGACAGTTCAAGGACACAGTCGCAGTGACGAGTTACCTGCGATTTGTTTGTCGAATTGCCTGCGATCGGTGGAAACTGGCCCAGTTTCAGTCGCAGCAACCCTGTACACCGTGGCAATTATCGCGGCGATTGCCGTCACACGACTGGAATCGAAGCAGTGTATGGCTAGCATTATGTATATATGCATTGGTAATCCTCGACTATTACCAATTTTGGACTGCTAAAGAAATAAAACACTAAACATTAAATTCAACTTGTTTATTACCCAAGTTTCAACTCATCTGTAAGACCGACTCAGTTCATGTGATCTCCAGAAATTATAACTGACTTTTCGCAAACGTCATTAGCCGTTTTCAAAAATACTAATGGGTTACATCACTGCTTCTATGTTTAATATTTTATGGGTTACCACTAGTAGGCCTATTACATAGATGTTCAAATATGCTTTTGGCTTTGTAGGACAAGAGCATCGCTTTTTGTAAACAGGAGGTACTTTGGTATTGTCTTTGTCTTGTCCTGTTCCTGTCCAGCTGTTCCTACCTATAATGTATGCCCTTGTATCTGTCTCTGCACAGGCAAAGCTTGGCAACAAAACACATTGGAATGCACAGGTATCCTTCACAATAGAACCAGTACATGTTTGGGATCAGAATCCATTACATTGTGACATATAACTATCATTTGATTAACCCTCTACGTGTTGGAAGCACCCAGAGATGCTGTATTGGATTGGCTCCTAAGATTACGAGAGAAAAAAATAGTAGGATTTCATGCTCATATTTTATTTTCATGCTCATATTTTATTTTATGTTTGTTTTATTTTATATTTTATTTAATATTGTTTATGTTTTTTTATATATTTTATATTTTTTATATGTTATTTTATATTTTATTTTATATTTGTGAACTTAATTTTTAAGAGCATAAAGTCGTGCTCAAATTTTTTCGTAATCTTGGGGTACGATGCGATCAACCCTCTCTATGCTGAAGGCGACCGGAGATGCCATAAAGTGCAGTGGCTGTGTCTATTCCAGCATGGAGAAGGTTAATCCAGCATGGGAAGGGTTTTGTTCACCCGTCTCTGTCCTTGTCAATCATTCATTACATATGAGTGAAAGATTCCTGCCGTAACAAAACAATAATTCACTCACTCACCTTTTCAATCAAGTAATCATTTTGTCTTGTGTCACATATCGGCGACAGATTCACGCCGACATTTTAATAATAAATCGTCAATTTTGTTTTGTGGAATGGATTCTGATTTCAAGAATCATACTCATGATACTTGTAATCCTCTAATATTGTAATGATTGTTCATGTATGAAAGTTCCTCACGCATATCTAATCTGCTACCCCTATTATATCTTAACGTATGTATCATATCAGTTATCCTGGTTTTACCATGATCTGTATCCAACATGAACATTTTAACAATTTGTAAAGGTATTGCATTTAAAGTTTGCATGTTGATTTGCATGTAACAAATTATCACTAATTAAAATCTTGTTGACCAAAAGGAACACACAAAAAATGGTAATAACACAATGTTTAATTATAACGTTAAGCAAAATTAATTGTTATTTAGTGCATCATTCTAGATATAATAATTCCTGACATTTTGATGTGGCAATTAGCTAAACTAATCTTTAGTAGGTATAGACCAAATTTACAAAAATATAGTGCTCAATATTGGATTTGTATTTCTGTAGTTTGATAGAAAGTGACATTAATGAGATGTTTGTATAATTTAGAATTGAAATTTACAAAACCATTAGTGCAAAATTGAGTGTTTAACTATAAGAAACACTAACCATGAAATGTTTTCTCCACACACATATATATGAATATATATATCTGCTATATGATATGCATGGAATTATTACTGCATGGCATTTATTAATTATCTATAAATCCTATTATTTAAAAGTAAATTTTTAGAAATTCCTAAAATAGCCAAAATACTGTTCCCACATTTATCTCCCCTCGGTCATATAATATTTCTTTCTTATTATTTTTTGTTGATTTATTTTGGTATTCAAGTTTGGTACTTCTTTTTAATCATTTTAACAATACACTTTTCTGCTATTTTGTTTTGCTATTTTTGTTGGCTTTTCAATTGTTCATTGAACTGACTAATTTTGTTCCTACACATGATTCTATATGTTCTTGATTTGTATGTAACACATCCTCATTTTCTTGTTTCAGAAATCCTGCAAAGTTGCAAACCTCATGCTAGAAATAAAGAAACTTATAGTCTTGTTCTGTCACACCCTGAAGGTATGAATTATTCAAATAAATAATTATTAAACATCGGACATTAATTACAATTTCAGTTGTTACGCCTTTCGTCTTTCTCCAGCACTGTATACAGTATCGTTGGCTTTTCCCTAAGGAAAGCTAAATTGATGGCTAAATAAAATGCTAGTATCAGATGTTGAATCACATTTTAATAATTTTAATGTTAAAATAAACATTTTGTGAATCTCAAATCCCTGTATTATTTTTCATTTGGTTGACTTATTATTGACAGTCTATCAGTGAATTTCTTGTCACGTGAGTGTGACATGCAAAATAATTCCCTCACTCTAGTGAATTTCCAATTTATCTTCTCGCTGCTGGATTAGCCTCAGACATGGAGAGAGGTAATCAAGTACTTGTATTCATTCACATATTCATTTACACCTGGACTCTTTCTATTCCAGGGATATGGTTTTAGCGTGGGTCGTCTGTTGGAGCTGTTGCTAGAGATGCGAGACCGCTACAGCGAGATCTTGTCAGAACAGTGGGTGGACGTGTTCAACGAGATCTTCCGAGAAGACAACTACACGCCGATTACCTGCGACACCGAGGAAGAATTCCAAGTCATTATGTCACAGCTGCCCCTCCACAACGAAGAGCTTCAACAGGTGATGTATTTTTAACCTTTGTATGATGGATTTTGAAACCTTACACTAACTCGGTCTGCATGGACCCCTACTTTTATAAGTGGTATAATTAAATGACAATTTTATAGTGAAATGTTGAAAACTGAGATAATTATTGAAAAAGTCTATTTCAGCACAAATTGTCCCGCTTTATGTCTTTGTTGGAGAATAACATTATTGTTCATTGTTTTACATTCATGCATTTCTTTTCTTGCAGATGCCATACCCCAAAATTCTGCCCTATTCTCAGTTCGTGCCAAGTATCTACAATCAGGTCAAAGAATACATCAATGCTTGCTTGAAGTTCTCTGCTGATCTTCATTTGAGGTAGGTATTGCAGTTCAGCGTGCGTTCATGAATAACACTGACATATTATTTTACTATTAAGTACATGAATCTAAAGGTTGTAACATAGACACAAATCATTTGTGTGTTATATTTCAGTCATACAGAAATTGATGATATGATTCGGAAATCTGCAAATCAGCTGCTCACCAAAACTCTTGGACATTGTCTATCCAATCTCATCAAAAGACCAAATCTTAGCTTAATACAGGTACGTGAACTATAAATAAAATTTTATTTTCATTTTGAAATTGACAAGCAATATTGTCGGTGGACGTAATCCACTTTAACCAGTTTTCAATTAAATCTTACATTTACAGAACCTACCTGCTTCAGTTGTATCATTATGTGTTAGTATATATGACCTTTTCGTGTCCACAGTTAATCCAGATCTCCATCAATATGAACTACCTGGAGAGGTCCTGTGAATATCTGGAGGAATACATTTCAAGCATCACCGGGTACGCAACACCAGACATACCTATGTATTCACAGCATTACAAACCTGCGTCAAACTTTGTCGACCAGCTCCACATTCCTGAGAACAACTGTAGCACTATGAGGGTCCTTCAAATTTATCGGAGTTTTGACTGTTGTAGGGTTTTGATCGCTCTGTGGAACAGGGTGCCAGGCATGCATAATACTTGGCCTAAATGTTCACACCTATGGTCAATGGAAATGACCTTTCTGACACAATATTGATATGGTGCACTGTCTGTAGAGTGGCAATGCAGTTATCATCCTTGGTCTTGTCATTACCAGCTTGTGCTCGCAGGTTTACCGCAACATTCAGCGCTACGGATGTTGTAGGGTTTCTTCCTTCCCTAAACTGACATGTTGTGATATTAGTGAAAGAATCTAGAAAGCGACTCTAAACCCCAATTTAAAAAATAATATATATATTTTTTAAAAAGCAATGGAAACTGGATAATTATACCTGCATCATTCTCTCCACAGTGCTGAAAAGGACAGTGTGCATATTGCAAGGTTGCACGGGACATCCATGTTCAAGGTGTGTGTGAAAGTTTTTGTCATTCAACAGATTTTACATTACATTACATTACATAATGGGACAACTGGCTAACGGAATTTGTTTTAATTATGAAATTCTCTGGTGTGGTGATTGCGTATAAAACAGCTTGGTTTTTCTCTTTATAGGATGCTCGTAATGACGCAGAACAGCATATATATGAACAGCTTAACCTAAAGATAGATGAATTCTTAGAGCTAGGTAAGTGATACTTCTGTTCAACCTGAAAGAAATTGCAGAAGTTTTATTTTCTATTTTGAATTTGTAGTACATATTTGAAATTGCATTGTTTCCATTTGTGATCGTTGACAGAGTTGTGTCCCCTTGTTATGACATTGACGATTATATTTGCACAACTTTATCATTTGTTACCCTTGGTAGAATATTTGGACTTTGGCGCTAAAGACCTCTAGTTCAAATCCTGTCCTGGAACCCCTGCATCAATATTCGCAAAAGTTAGCTTTCTGGCACGATATTGATAATAATTCAGGCCTCAAAGTTACAATTTTTTCAAAGGAGCCATTTGGCTCATGCATAGCCAGAAACACTTAAAAGTGAAATATTGGTAGCCAAATGTAAAATTTGGTCACCATGGCTCCTAAAATAGTTGCTAAATTGAGCCCTGTGGCATAGGATACACCATCTGTACCAAGGAAAAATACATTCCTTATGATCACACATGGTGATTCTAATATAAATAAGCATTGGACATAGATATTTCTCGATGTTTCAGCCACCTATGACTGGATGATGCCCGAGTCCAAAGGTCACGCAAGCGGCTACCTAATGGATCTAGTGGCCTTTTTACAGAGCATGTTTATGTCATTCACCAACCTGCCTGTGAGTTCACGCTCCATGTGTATGTTCAGCCAACAATCTTAATGTCCCCTGTGTAACCTATTCTTACTTTTGTAAATTCGTATTCTGTATTTCTAGCTCAATTCCCATACATAGCATATTCTTATAACTGTATACCTCAATTCCAAAACATAGAAAATCCATATCGTAAAATATCACGCTCCATATGTATGCTCAGCCAACGATGTGGGTATTGTTCAATGGATCTTAATGTCCCCTGTGTAACCTATTCTTATATTTGTATATTCTTATTCTGTATTTCTAGCTCAATTCCCATACATAGCATATTCTTATAACTATGTATACCTCAATTCCAAAACATAGAAAATTCATACCTTAAAATATCAAGATTTTATAATGTTTGGTAATGGATACCTCTGGTATTTTTTCCATATTTATTTTGGTAATGGACACCTCTGTTATCTGTATTTGTAATCAATTGTATTAGATGGCTAGTTACCCAATGAATCTGTTACAGCTGAACACAGAAAACTATGTATGTTTGGAGCAATTTATAACCCACAGTTATCATTCACCGGTTTCATTTGAATGATATCGTCTCCCATTTTACACTTTCCAGTAGTTAGTTCCAGTACCTAGTTCTGTGTATTGTCAAACCATTCCTCCGAGACGTATAGCACTAAATCAGTCATTCCAATACCCAGTAAATCCTTTACAACTCCAGGTTTTAGATACTGTACACTTTCTCTGATCACTCTTGGTCACACACTCATGGTTTAATTTTTAAGAGTTATCTACCCTTGATATTTTCGTCCATTTCGATCACTGTTGGAAGTTTTGTCACAGACCTATCTTGAAGACTAATGCATGGCATTGATTTGAGTTCATTGCTAAGTCGGTTAGTTGTTTCATAATCACTGGATTAAATTTGGAATGATGAATTTAGCATGAATGTGTGCTTACTTATTTCTATTGTGTGCCTATTTAATTCAGTATTGCTGGTTACTTTATAAATACCATAAGCAAGTGATGGGTCTGTGGCATCTATAGATGGTAGTGTTATTTCGGAGATTTTGGTGTGTATCAAGATGTGATCAGTATTGGTGTATCAGCACTTTGCCCTACTTTGTAGAGGATGCGACCATCCCCAAAATTATTATACCTCGGTACATTCAATCATTTTCTAGCTTTGAGATTTATTCGCATGTCTTACATCAGTCGTGATTTACATATTCGCTTAATGTTTTAAGTTTATTTACCGTAAACTAGTAACATGCCAACTTTGCCGGCGCTTTGTAGGTGTGTTGTGTTAACGCTCGATGTTTTGACGTACGTGGACATGTTTTTAGATACCCTTGTTAACATTTTTAGACAGTTTGTGAAATCGTTGTCATTCCAGATGAGGATTAAGACTGCTACTTTGGTAATTTGCCTGAGAATTTGATCTGGAATGAGTGCATGTGTCATTGCACTTTGTGTTAGAATGATACGAAAATATTTGTGAATATCGTTCAGATTCTAGCGAGAGCAACTACAGTGTATAAATGTTTATATATTAACTGTTATGTCATGTATACAAACACTCCTAATACAAATTCATTTAATTAACTAGTGTCAATTTATTTTATTGTAAAAATAGCTATAATATCAGTGAATATAAATCTTCTTTTTTTTTTAAATCAAATTTAAAATTCTCCAATCCCATCAACAGTTTCATAAATATTTGAAAATTTAATTACCTAACAAATGTCATCTAAAAGTTATATTTAATGCTTGAAATTACTGTATTCATTAGCTGAAATAATTAATAAATGATGATTAATAAAATATTCTGCTAGTTCTGCACATATACCCATATCCATCCCTTCCAGACATTATATTATAATCTTCACTTCCCAAAGTTCAACTAGGTATTAGCATGTATTCTCTAACAAATCCTGGGCATGATTAGTAATCGCCACACAATATTATGTGTTCAAGTGTTCCTCGACCAATGTAGGAATGTATTTTGGGGCACTCTTGCCACACTATATACATTCAAATGATACTCGACCAATGTAGGAATTTGATTTATTTTGGGGCACTCTTGCCACACTATATACATTCAAATGATACTTGACCAATGTAGGAATTTGAATTCTAGCATTCAGATTATACCAACCCGGTCAAAATCTGGTCATATTAAAAAGCTTTACGTTAAATTTGGACCCAATGCCTCCAAAACTGGACATGCATGGCACATTGATGATGCTAAACCTGCGTGTAATTACTCTATATCCATTGAACATCTGGCATGCTGAGAGTAGACAACCGGTATAGGCATGGGAATATGTGGAAATATGCTGATTTATTTGTCCAGGAGTCAAATCTATTTGCCTTGGACATAGTTTGGAGCCTGTAGCCCCAGACCCCAGGCTTGTTTTCCGCTGAAATCACAAGTGTCTGTTGCCATGCCTGGCAGATAATAGAATAATGCCATTTTTGTGTGTTAAATTTGTTTTAATTATTCATCCAGTTAAGACAATCCTTTCTGTATATTTTGTTTTATTATTTATCATTAATAAAAACTTGCCAACTAAACACTTGTAGTCCCAGCAAACGAATAGCTCCTCATCAAAATCATTCGGAATTTTTAAAGAAACCTTTCCAACCTCTGCACGATCCGACGTTTTGCATGTGCGTCATGTATTATTCCATCGCACCTTTCAATTCCGTAGAGTAGTTCAGTATTCTCACAGTTCGGTTCTAGACTTGATGTTTTGGTTCTGTAGACATTGTGATGTGTGCGGTATGTATAATGGATGTGTTTGTGACAATGGATGTGTTTGTGACACAGGAGAAAGTGGCCAAGACGGCGTGTATGTCGGCGTGTCAGCACATCGCCAGCACCATGAGGAACTTCCTGCTGGACAACGAAATCCGACAACTGACCATGGGCTCGCTGCAGCAGTTCAACCTTGACCTTATGCAGTGTGAACGTATGTATCTTAATAATTGATATGAACTAAGGTCACATCAAAATAATTATTTGATGTATTCGAGAGGGCTGATGCTGTATTTGTGCAATACCTACGTGGAATTGTTGTTCATTTCAGAATTTGCAGCCTCAGAACCAGTGCCTGGCTCAAATGATGGAACCCTACAACTAGCCTTTGCTGATCTGCGGCAGGTAAGCAAGCAAGAATGCCACTGTCTCACCCATTACAACATTCCTGGAAATATTATGCCTTGTCTTTCAAGTTAGTTTACCACTTGAAAGCGGCTCTAAACCCAAATTTAAAAACTAAATAAAATAAAGACATTCCCATACAATACAGACTAGGCAGGTTTCCGCAGAAATACGTCGATTTATTTGTCCAGAGGTCCAATTATTTGCCTACATGGCATTAGTTTTGTATGACAAACGGGGTACATTATTGCTAGCTTTGCGTCGTCGCCTATGGGTGAGATATTCCCGCCGCAACGTTAAACATTAATTCAATCAAATCAATGCTAGCTTTGCTGATGGCTTTCTGTTGCAGCTTTTAGATCTGTTTCTCAATGAAGACTGGTCGGTGTATCTGGCGGACTACGGCAAGCAGCAGTCCAAGTACCTCCGAGTCCAGCGCCATACTGCCATCAGTCTCTTAGAAAAGTAAGACACTCCATACATTATTAGATCATCCTCTATAGCCCAAGCCCATGTAAAACATGCGTCATTTGATTTAGCATAATACTTTTATCTGTCATTCTTTTGCTTAGGTTATAGGGACAGCCGGTAGACACAAGCCAGTGATTCATTCAAAATCCTGTGACATAAAGGAAACATTTAAATGAGCTACGCATTGACTGACAGCTGACGATATTTCATCGTGACATCACATGAAAAATATATGATGCAGAATCTGATTCCGACTCAAATCATTCAACGCAAACGTCACTAGTAATGATATATTTTGGTCTACAGATAATTTTGCGGTTTACGTTCATTGGACTATTTTTATCAAAGCCTATTGTTCCATTCAGGAAGTTACCCTGACGAGAGTTAATGTCCCTATTATTCATATGTGAATAGCTGAGGACCTAATCTCGAAACGTTCCGTACTTTCAAACTTTTTAGCCTAAGAACAGTTTGTAGCCATACTATAAGAATCGCTATGATTGTCTTACGATTGTAAGGACGTTTCGAGAATAGGCCCGCCTGATTTTTTTGGCATGTTAACATTAATCCAGTGTATTTTTACTGAATTTTCACTGAATATCGTTGGATTTATGAAATAAATATGAATACTCTTGTTTTAGGTTAAATAATTCCGAGAAGAAAAAGAACAACTTGTTCTCGTCCCTGAAGCGGAATGAGCGAGACAAGAAGAAGCTAGTGGAGATGGTGTTAAAACAATTGAAAGGACTTGACAACGGAACCGCACAGCATGTCAAGTCAAATACTTGAAACCGAGTTCAATTTTCTGATAATTAAAACACCACCGTAAAACAATCATGGGTGAACGAACGAACAGCATTCTCCACTACCTTATGAAAACCATGTGTTGTGCTCGACCCCTGACGTGTATTAGTGCCAATGAAAGGTCACATCTAGTCACGTAACTTTGCCAAATACACGTGATGCATGGTGGAAGAAGTGTGTTTGTGTGTGTGTGTGTGTGCGTGCGTGCGAGCGAGTGATTAAAACTGCTGGTGCTTGGGGAATATTCGGATGTTGTGACGTTTCCCAGAAAACGCTGAGCTGATGAAGGTTCATCGAACTTCATCTCCTACATCTCAATAGTGCTGTGACTGTGATTCCATTTAATGTCCTTGTCCGTCTTTCATCAGTTTCGCCACTGCATCCACTGTGTGTTAAGGAGTAAAACCTTTCTTTCTCGATACTTGGCTATCTAGTCCACTACTGGTACTAACACTGGAGATAACATGCATTACACTCTCACAAGCCCACCAAATTCAACTTGGAATTCCAATGAATTTCTTGTAAACCACAATGTTGACAAGATTTGGATACTATTTGTATACTTATATAATATTACTACTACAATAATAATAGTGTAATAATTATTGTTGTTGGTCATGCATATGAGAGGATCTCTGGTTGGCTATTAATAAACTTCTCACGCCTTACACCTCAAATACCCTTAACCCTCCATCTGCTGGTGGCAACAGGAGATGCCCTAGAAGAACAATGATTTTCTTTAACCCTCTCTCTGCTGGATTAGGCACATAAACTGGGGACATATTGTTGAAACGTTCTTACAAGCGTAAGACAATCTTTGCGATTCTTATAGCATGGCTACGAAGTTTGTAAAAACCTTCGAGATATAGGCCCGCAGCTCTTTAGGGCATTTCCAGTTGCCTTCAGCAGGGGTGGGTGGTTCAGTATATTTGATGTAGATATTTTGCCGGTCTCTTGCAACTCTACACAATGTCAATACATCCCAATACATCATGTTGTTTTTGTTCAATACATCCCAGTACATCATGTTGTTTTGTTCAACTAAATCTGTCTTAACATGTGAAAGCTGTGCCATCTTGGAAGCCAATTTGCACTCAGTATTAATTTACCGGTAGTTTTCATAAATTTTACACATTACAATTATCAATATTAAATTAATAGTGTTCTTTACTTTAAGAAAAATGTATCAATATATTATAGAATTATGCCAATATATTATTATTATTATTATTATTATTTATAGAGTACTTATTTAAATACATTAAGTATACTCAAGTAATTAGGAGCTTGTTAGCTCTACTATTATTGACATATTTCAACAATGCTGTACAATATTGTATTAAACCACCATTCACACTAATTCAGTTGATTTTTCCAAACCACTTTGCGTTTTTTTGTGTTTAGTTGATCTGACTTGATGATTTTTGTAACACATTTTTTTTGTTTTAAAGTTTATTTTGATAAATCGAGGTATCCTGTACTAAATAGTTAGAGCAATAGAAATGTGTATAAATCACAATTTTGTGCCTTTTACATTGTGATCCTTGTCATATTACGAGGGTGTGTTTTGAACTTGTTACAAATCAAGTGTGAAGCATAATTTGTAGTTATTTCCACTAGTCAACATATTTTTGATCTCATGATAAGAAATACAAAATTATGATAAAATATGAAAATCTTGAAAACCGGTGTAACCTGCAGAAAATGTAGCGTATTGCCAACTTGTGTAGACAAATCATATGCACATACTTTCAGGTAAAATATTCAATTATTGAACATGAAATGTCATTGTACACCCATTATTTGAACAATGAAGAATGTGTAAACATGTAAATGCCCCATATACACTTCAAGAGCTTGCAGACTCGCTGAAAGAATTATAATAGCACAAGGTTCGTCAAGCCAAGACCCAAAAATTGATAGGCGTCCTCACAAAATATCCGCTGGCCCTTAATTATTTTTTTAGTATATAATGCTACTAATGCAATGCAAGAATTTTACAATTAGCACTGAAAATTAAACTAATATATTAGTAAATCTATATTTATGACTTGTGTTTGGCAAGCAATAGTTGTATTTTGGTATGCTAAATGCGCCCCCACCTGTTTTTACTATGCTCAGCATGTATCAATAAAATGTTCTTCCTTTTACCATTGCTTACTATGCAGATGTACTTGTCATTTGATATCAACATTTTGTAAGAATTCTCGTCCTTTGCAAAGCGTAGAGAAAAGAATCGTGGATTGTCATTTTTGGAACTATTACGAGTGTGATACATGTAGCTCAAGACATTTTGAGATAATGTTTTAAAGCTCACGAAAAATGTCCATGCTAAATTAAAAATGTAGTGTCCCACATATGGTGCAGATGATAATCATGTGAATTATTTCCTCCTATGCAAAAGGTGAACGATTAGGTTGTCAATAATTTGACCATAGAAGACTATGAACAGTGTTTGCCAAGTCAAATTAGATTGCTGTTGGCATAAATAGCAGTTAACAGCACATTAAATATGTACAAACATTGAAATAGAGGTCACAAAGTTGAAATTGTTATCAGAGAAAATGTCCCTGCGATTCTTGATTGAAATGCTCCACACAATGTTGTCTTGATAGGGTATGACAGAATTCCATGTACATTTAAGGTTCATATTTGGAAAATACGATATATTTTCTAAATACGATATGAATGTTGATCAAAATACAAATTGAGTACACATAAAAGAGAAAGAATAAATATAGTGTATTAAATATATATAATTGTATTAACATATATATTACAAATTATGTATCATAACAATTATGATAAATACATATTTAGTCATACCATGGTGGTTACATGTAAATGAGTGTAATGTACTATAGTACATCAAGTGACACTGTCAGCACGTCTTAATATTCATGAGGGATGTTTTTTCTTTCGCCCTAAATACGAGCAGGAATTAGTGTTCAATGTTAATGCCATAGTGGCTGGTACCATTCTGATTTTCCTATTGAAATATGAAATAAATATGCTGGACATTTTGGACGATTATTTGCAGTAAATTATAATACCAATTAAGATGGCGTTTGTTTGAAAAATTCCTGCTGCGGTATGTTTGTTATGTCTGTTGCTAGCGAGGTCATGTAATAACCGTCTCACAGAGTCGATGTAGACTGTGATCTGTACATATATACATAATTCACTTCACCTAGAGGATGTATATAATAATAATATTGAGCCACTGTAAAATTATGATGAATGCACAATAAACTTGGTCGAAGTGAACCGATCATATTCCATACCCAAATGTCTCGTGTTTTACACAGATTTTATTTATATGCTTGCTCCAGGGAACAATTGCAGCGCTACAAGAGTCTTATAGGAGTTACAACTGTCATAGCACTATGAATCGGAATCAGGGTCTCTTGTAGCACTATGATCAGAATGGGGACGTCACCTGGAAGACACAATTCTCAAATATCTATGAGAATAAACTAAAATCTGGAAGGTTTTCCCGTCAAATGAGCAGGTTGCTGAAGACCTTCATCTTTCAGAAAGTCATGTAGTTAGTAGCGATACTGGCCAAGATTAAAGTACAGCTGGAAAAATGGCATTGATCATGTCTGGCAATGATCTTGATTGTTTGAAATACAACGTCTCAGCATTGCGAACATTGTCACATGAACAATATCATAACCATATCTTGAACCAAGATTCAAAACCTGTTATATGCTCATAGAATGAGACCATCATGCACATACACAATGATCTGACCATATCTGGTATGCACATCTGTATTTCCTCCTGTATAGTGGCATGGCTACTATTGGAACGCAAAGCTCTGTACATACAGAAACAGTCTTTAGACTTGACATTCTGGCAGTACTTCTTAGTAAAGTGAGCCTGCTATGTATCACTCCTGGCCGTGTCTCTGTTCTGTATCCAGGGTTTTAACCAACATAACCCTCGGTCTTCATAGACTCCTCAAGGCATTGGAAGACTTGAAAATAAAAGTCATCAAAATCCATTTCAAATTTTGGAAGATTCATCTATATCCTTCAATCCTAGGATTTCATCAGTATGCTTTCTTGGTTTCCAAGACTTCCGGATGTTCGTCCCAGAAAGGCATCGGAAGACTCGAAAATAAAAGTCATCGAAATCCATTTCAAATTTTGGAAGGTTCATCTATATCCTTCGATTCTAGGATTTCATCAGTATGCTTTCTTGGTTTCCAAGACTTCCGGATGTTCGTCCCAGAATGTTTTCCCGATGATGTCGCAGTGGAGTATTGAGATGGCGGGTCTGTGTTTCACGATGGAGGACCTGGACATGGAGTGGTTCATATCGTTGTGAGCAAAATGGTTTCTGGAAGCAGAGGGCTCCGGAGAATAGGAATCCTGAAAAATTGAAATGACGAAAAAATTAGATTTATTTATTTTTAAATTGGGGTTTAAAGCTGATTTCAAGATTCTTTCACTTCTATCACAGCTTGTCAATTTAGGGCAGGAGCAAACCTGCAACAAATGTAGCACTGAAAGTTGCAATAAACCTGTGAGCACCAGCTGGTACTGACAGACCAAGGATGGTAACTGCATTGCCATGGTACAGACGGTGCCATCTGATCATGATCTCATCAGAAAGGTAATAACTCGTGAACATTGACGCCAAGCTCCTGAAATGAGATTTGAACCCAGGTCCTTTGGCTCTGAAGTCCAAAAGTCCATTCTACCATTGCACTACCACTAGCCCCTAAACCTATCTTAAGATGAGGACAGTGACCACAACACTTTGATAGGTTTACATTTAATTGTAAAGATAAGGCAGCTTTGTGGATTTGGGCTGCAATTGTCAATAAGAAATTTGTAATGTATCGCATATTTGATCCAACAGACTCAGCTTACCTTATTTCTAATGAGTACCGTTCCTTTCCTGTAGAGTTCAGGCAGGTTGTTGTAGTTAATGCTGAAGTCAGCATACAGAATCTCGTTCTTGTCGCTGGACAGGGTACACTGAAATATCAACAAGAACTTTATATACTGGGCCGCAGTTACCATTTATAACATCATCCTTGCACCCCAAAAACAAATAAAAACAAAAAAACTAAAATATATATAAAATTATTATAATAATAATCAAATATAAAATCCTTGCACCAGTGCACCCCGAGGGTACTTAAAAGTCTGTTCAGGACTCACTTCATGTGGTACCCCTGACACACATCTAGAGGGATACTTGTATTAATTGATAAGCAGTAAGCGAGCTCCATACCTTGAGTCTCTCCTGAGCTTGAGCTGGCGTCATACATTTCTCCTGAACCAGCTTCCAGAACACGGTGTTGTACAGGTTGTTGATGTGACCTGCAAACATCGGCATAGACAATCATGGTGGACTGTATGTAGTGACATTTAGTATCAATACCTAGTCATGGCCAGGTTTATGGGATCAACCCCCGGAGCCTCAAAATCTCTGAGGAAGATTCTGATCCCTCTATACAAAGTACCAGGTAAGGCAGGTATGCAGATTGCTCTTAAAATTTGGGCTTGGAGATGCTTTCAAGATTATTTCGCACATTTCACCTGCAGCCCTAAGTGTTGCAGTAAACCTCTGAGATTAAGAAACTTTGAATATTATTCCATTCTCAAGCTCAAATTGTATATGAATATTTATGAAATTGTATGTATAATAAAGGTTTGTAATCTTGGAGCCAGTACAATTAGGGAACCAATCCATATATGTTTGTCTGAATTCACTTGTACTACAAGTTGTAGAGCTTCTTTTTAGATTATTTCATGAATATAATTGCTTGTCAGTTCAGCATTTTCAGTGTAGATTTGGCTCACACTATATTAATTATTTCTATTGCATTCTTCTTATTATTATCGTCATGGTTATGGACACACTCACAGTCGGCCTGTCTCCAGCAGAGGTAATCCTTGAGGTTCTGGTCGCTAGGGTACAGCACCACCCTGGCGTCGAACGAGGGGGGGTACTGCAGCTCCTGTGTGGGGAAGTACCGCCGCCAGTTCATCACAAACGCTGACGAAAACAGGCTGACTAGGTTGGTCATTATTTTACTGAAAGACGAAGCAAAATGTTGCACACAAAAAATGGGACTCATGCAATGGCTTGTCAGTATATGGCAGCAGGAAACCTGTAATACTTGTAGTGCCAAGTGTTAAACCTGTGAACACAGGCTGGTACTTACTACATGTACTATGACCATTATAGTTATTTGATTCCCCGGTAACTGGTTTATGGATCTGCCGACTCGATTTCTTCAATTTTGGAAAAATAATTACCAGGTACCATATATGCAGTATGCTTACCGTATATTAATTCACACTTAATTAATAATTTTTAAATTGGGGTTTACAGCCGCTTACAAGATTATTTCACTTATATCACAGCTTGGCAGTTTAGGAGAGGAGGAAACCTGCAACATCCATAGCACTGAATGTTGTAGTAAACCTGCAAGCACCGGCTGGTACTGACAGACCAAGGATGATAAATCCATTGCCACAATACAGAGGCAGAGCATCCTATCAATAGTGCATGAGAAAGGCAACTTTCATAAACATTGAAGCAGGGATATGAACCCAGGGCCTTTGTCTCCAAAGTTCGACGTTCCACCATTGCACTACCACCCGTCCTTATTTTACTTAATTCCATTCTCTGCGTACCTCCCGCGTCTGTTGTACATGGTCGTATGCTTCTTGAAGACGAAGCTGTACTCGTCACTCTGTCCGTACGCCAAGGTCACGTCCTTGAAGTCCTCCATTACGACCTGAGCTGCTCGCGACATCAGACCCAGCCCGCGCTCATCGTTAGGCTTCACAAAGTGGTGTGTGTCGGAGAATCTGAAAAATGTCAAATAAATACATGTATGTAATTGTATATGTAGGGATTTATTGAGGTAAAGCTTGAAGGAACTTTAAATGTGGCCACTGTACATGATAACAGTTTAATACAATTATACAGTGTTCAGGTACTACCATTCATATTTTAATGAACATCTTTAATACCATGAAGACTCTCGTAGCCATCTCTAGTACATGGGGATTGTGCACTTACAAGAGCGCTATATGGTCTCCTAGTGGATATGAGAGCTTCGAGAAACGATACCCAGGATATATGAGGAATGATTAACTATGAGGAATGAAAATAAAATTTACAATAATACAGAATAACTTTTAAAATAAAACTAAGACTGGGATATAATAATATGTTTCTAATACTGTAGTAATTTAATTATAAGGTAGGAAACTGATAGACACTGGGGATACATCTAATAGTTGGGCATTGAAAAAAAACCATATATACACCTGGCAAAAAGTTAAGCGCCCCCGTATATATCACAATGACTTGCGTTGAAAGCCTGATATTCATAACATAACCTCGGAAAAACAAACGTGTTTTGCAAGAATACATC
>JAVCKZ010087598.1:0-12042 GCA_034780755.1 Lepetodrilus elevatus
TGTGTGTGTGTGTGTGTATGTGTGTGTGTGTGTGTGTGTGTGTGTGTGTGTGTGTGTGTGTGTGTGTGTGTGTGTGTCCGACGCAGGATTTAATTCAACCCTAATGTCGCCTGTCTGTCATAGCTACGTTATTTGCGCTTCTTTAAAATACTCAGATAACCAGTCTACTGTCGAAGCAAGTTGGCGATTTATTAGCTCAGTTAATACGCACCGCATATTAACCTACTCATAGTTTGCGGTCTTATAGATTGCTTACTTGCATGTATAGACTAGCTTCAGACAGAACCGATCTATTCTCCATTTAATATAAAACTAGACAGTTGTACAGCGTGTGTTGATTTACACGAATCGTGTCTATAAATAATACATCAACCGTTTATAATTACATAACGATATCGAAAAGGGATTGTATTTAATGTTAAGCCCATTATAATTATTTTTACATGAATGCTCCAACTCATACTTCCGGTTCCTTGCACTACACAGGAAGTCTAAGTGTGCACGTACTGTCGGCAGTAAACATAGGGTGATGCCCTACTTATGTTGGCCAACTATTGTTAGAAGTAGACGCTGCTGAATCTGATCATTTAGTGGCGGATTTGAGGACTTTCTCCAGCATAGATCAAAGGGCACGGAACAACGTATGTGATCTCCCATCTTGCCTAACCCACGTGACCTAACTAGATAGACTCGTAATAATGGAGCAAGCGCAGCTTCGAATTGTACCCTTACATAGAAAACGGCCAAAGTAACCTTTCAAGACAACTAGCACTAATATGGGAACATAAATATTAACATAAATATTCAGGGGGGCTATTCTCAAAACCTTCTAAGATCGTACAACCATCTTAACGATTCTTATAGTTTGGCTACGAACTGTTCTTAGGCTAAGAAGTTCGTAAGAATGTTTAGAGAATAGGCCCCCTGAATTCAGGAGTGTGAGGCAACAGTATGTTAGGGTTCTGTTAGGAGGTCAGATAAAGGAGGTCAGATAAAACAAATGATATCACAGAGACATTGTCGCTATGCTATTCACGATAGCTATATGCAAGTATAATAGGGTTTTCAAAGAAATTACTGCATGGTTTCGACACCAGTCATGACGTCGTATGATGTGGAAAATAATAACACACGTAACGATGTAAGGATAGATGGTTTCGTGAATTAACGATGTAAGACGGTCATCAAAGAGGTCGTAGAAATAGAAAACAGCGTAGGGCTGTATTCCGTCACTAATTTGAGCCAGTTTAAACATGTATCTCAATAGCATTGGGGAGAAGACCGAGGGGTGTTATGCAGAATTAATTGGTCGTTATGACTGGGAATAAGAAACATAAGAAAACGAGATCGAGACCCCGAGATGTTGTGCATAAAGTACAACTGTGGGGTTATGCTATATTCTGGTATATCATTTGACCTTTTCGAAGATGTGGAAATACTTGATAAAACAAGGAATGTCGTGATAAACGAGACTGTACCATGGCAATGTGAGGTCATAGCATACTGGAAATCCATTACGGAACCAAAGGGAAACATAAATGTTGTCTTATACAAATAATTGGAAATTAAATTACAAATTTATTAGGCAATGTTCCTTATTTCCGCCTTCGAAATTTGAAATGGATCTAAGAAATCTACAATTCTAGACATGTTTTCGCTTCCATTGACTATTAACATAGGACAAAGGTGTTATGTTTCTTCAATAAACTCAGCTAAAAACAAATTAAAGATACGTTCAGTGTGGATTTATGCTTAGGTTCACGTATAGAAAACCCAACGTTATACAATCAAGATGACCAATCAGAAAAACACGTCTAGGAAGTAAAACCAATGTATAACAAATTTATAGAAAAAAATACATACATGTAATGCTGACAGTTGAATTATTATTTATTTTATCACAAAATACCAAATATTAATGCTTTTTTCAAAAATCATCCTAATTACAATTTGGATGGACTATGCATGCAAGTTTTAATTCAATGAGATGAAAGAGAAATAGAAATATTAGGTCATATCCTGACTATTATGCGTGCTTCTGTAGCAAAGATTGCATTATACTGAACAAGCATGAAGATCCGCTCTGGTCGCCTTGATGTTGAAACACATGCAGTTTCATAATTAAGAAAGGTTGTCTGCATACACAATTCTCAATAGCCACAGAAAATTAGTATATATATTGGTCTTTGATGTTAATAAAGATTTTTAAAAATCCACGTCCGTCGTAAATCAATGAATCCTTTGATACTGAGGGATTTGATAAAAAGAAAATTCCTTTATTTTGATATTGTATTATTTCTTATAAATACATACCGGTATATTGCACAACATTGAGCAGATAATAGTATGTCATTTTCATTCCTGTTTGAAACTCCAAAAGAAATATTGTTAATATTTAATAGGTCGCGGAAAGCCTATATATCTAGTGCAATGTGTTTGACCTAGTGCATACAAGTATTGCTAGTCGAACTATTTAATTATGAAACCCATGTTTACTTTGAACTATAATTATAATTGACTTGTCTACATGAAGCTATGACCTACACATTCTTCAGATCAACAGAGTAATCAATAATTATTTGGCCATACAAAGCTATTATATATGTAAATTATAAATGCTTACGATAATGTATACGTCAAGTACAATACGCTTAATATCCCTCTGTCATGCGTCTATCAGTTGTGTTTATTTTAACAGAGAGAGAGAGAGAGAGAGAGAGAGAGAGAGGGCGAACTTATTGAGAAGAGTGTATTTCTTTATTAACACTATTCCATTCCATGAATTCGTTTTATCGTGTATATTATTGTATTTACTGCCCTATAAGATTAATGACAACATTTGTCTTTCCATTTCGATCCTTACAAAATGATGCTAATATATAGTATGAAGACTTATGCGAATGGTATGGTATATATTGAGATGAAAGGTCTTCAAAAAGCAAATTCGGAAAGAGTATAGCATAATTTACTATTTCGATACAGGATTATATTTCCAGAAACACACAGCTGTGTGATCATGCCGGAGTGGTATCTATATATATAGTTAAACGAGTACCATAATAATACCCCAAATAGGTATAATTTCCTCTCATATCCTTGTCAGCGGAGTTACCACGTGTCACATCCAATTCACATGTTGGCGGATTGATTACTTGGAACTACTTAGCGGAATATTCTGGATAACGTTGGCAGCTCCCAGGACGAACTACTTTCCGGAATACGTGATGAATAGTATATGCTCATGGAATGTGATAAGCAAATGATATGTCTGTTTTGTGTTAAAGAGAAATCATCTGTTTTCGGAAGTACGAAATTCCGGTTATAGTCTCAAAATAATTACTTTTCTATTGGCCCATTTTGGCCTTCCTAGATCCTGAAAAGACAATATTTATCTATATGCTGCATGCACGCTAGAAAAGTTAGGTGTCCTATTAGATGTTCTGGTGAGGACACCCAACGTGGATGCTGAAATCTATCTGGACACCCGTGGTGAAAGTGTACTGCCAATTAATATCCTGTAAGGATTTTGTTAGGATCCTGGGTCCGTATTCTCGAAATTTCGCAAGTCCTAGGAAGTTCGTAAGTACTAAGAATATTCCTGGGATTCTGCTCATGCTAATTTTTTAGATCTTTTCTCACTTAGAAGTTCTTAGCTAAGAAGTTTCGAGAATAAGGGTCCTGGAGCCGGACAATTACATTATTTTATTTCTTCGGCTGTGATAGTTTCCTAAGTATAACGGAAGTTAATCATAATACCTACTCTAAACTCAGCATGAACATGATACCGGTATATTGCAAATAAATGAAAACGCCATGGGTCGTTAAACAGCTTCCCCTTCAATTTGAAACAACATGATTGCACATTTGCTAGATCGTTCAGCAACTTTCTCTTTTTGTTTGTGAAAAAAGCGCAATTTTACATTGCAGAATTTCTGTGCAATGATTATTAAGACATAGAACGTTTAGTTTTTTTACACATCCTGTCAACAAACGAGATCAAGATATCCTGTGGAAACTGAACATTGGGTCTAAGTAATTATGAATCTTAACGGTAGCTCCGTACAAAATTGAAAATAGCTATATGTACATATATACATTTATACATGCTCATAGTATAGCTATTGTTTGAAAAGTGGTATGAAAATGATTGTTTTCTAGCATGCCGTATTACTTAATAACACGTAGGTAATAACATGCATTGTTATTTTCTAGCTTCTTTGATAATGTTAATTAATTAACTTCGGTAAATGTCCTACAAGCTTGTCTATGAAGTTGTAGGAGGCTTTTATGCAATATCAAATATATATATATATATTATGTGTGTGTGTGTGTGTGTGTGTGTGTGTGTGTGTGTGTGTGTGTGTGTGTGTGTGTGTGTGTGTGTGTGTGTGTGTATGTGTGTGTGTGTGTGCTAGACACTTCAATAATCTATTTTCACTTACTTTTGCTTATACCATCCTTAAGATGCCATATCAGATAATCTACAAACATCAGAAATATTTGCCAGAATACCTTCAAGACAAAGGGCAATGCGTCTAATAAAAATATACACTGAAAAACGTACAGTATTTAGTCTATGCTTCAAGCAAACCTCAATAGATCATGATACAGTAACAATTAGATGAGCCGTAGTTCCAGGGTTCTCACTACCTATAAGTGCATGATGAATGCTACTTGCAATTAATTCTATTTTGGAAAAGCCTTTTATACTGTATATGTATTGAATCTCAGTTATTTGTAAAGAATTTTTTTTTTATATTAAATGTTTAAAAAGAATGTTGTGATGTGGAAATATGGTTCAAAATAACGAGGTCTTGACTTTGCAAAATCAAGGTTATGCATCCTTGGTGCGTGTCATTGAACAGTTTTTGTTTTTGTTATTATGGTTAATTGATCTGTCGTACATGACAGTTGGAATCTATTGTTAGGGATACCGTATATGAGGTACTTTAATCATTCGATTTCTTTTGGCAAACAAACACGCATGTAAATAGACCGTCATTGACAGAAGGTTGCGCTAACCCGGAGCAAGATATACATTTATATAATCAGTACACGTACACCATAAATTTGTTTCCGTTTCAGGGGTGCCTTAGTCCATGCTTTCGCAATAACAGGAAGCATTACTAGCATTTTTTTCGATTTTTAATGATCGTTTTACTTTTTTTTTAAATTTCTACGAAACGTCTTTGACAAGGACATAATAACGGTACGCTCACCGTGACACGTTGGAACACAGTAATTGCTATGCATGCTTTCCTTATAACCAACGTTATTTATCAGTAAGACAACTTTAACCTTCTGAGTGCTGAATGCAATAAGAGATGCCCTAAAGAGCAGTGGCTATGTTTAATCCAGCAGGAAGAGGGTTAATGAGGAAGATGTAAAACGTAGTTATCCATCCTGCTTACGCGTTACAAGCAAGCTGTGGGTCAACGCTTTTATTTTGTCTGCGTTACGATGTCTATTCTCGAAACGTACTTACGAACTTCTTAGCCTAAGAACAGTTCGTAGCCATACTATAAGTATCGCTAAGATTGTCTTACGATCGTAAGAACGTTTCGAGATTAGGTCCCCAGATCATTATTCTTCTAATTGGGTAGGCTACATCCGGTTAAAATTAAACAATCTTTCTGATTGGCTATATATAACATCAGATATAGAATCATATGGGCACATCAAATCCCTACCTAGTGTTAGAGTGGTAGAAAAACCGCATAGAGATTAGATGAAGTGGGTTTGCAATGGTAGTCCGCGTGGTAGTTCGATGATTGTCAGAACATCCAGGGTACCTGTTCACGAATCTATCGTATACACACAGATATCATAGAACTATTTTTGGATACGATAACTTTGTGAAATAATAAACAGGCCTCGAAATTACGAAACCGCTTTAGTACGAGTTCATTCTCAAGCTCAAGTTTTATGTAGGGACCGGATTAGTGAACACATCTTTGATTTGAAGATGAATTCGTGCTCAAATATATTTCGTAACATTGATGTCAATCTATCTTTGGAGCGATACTTTCGAATCCTATTTTAATTAGACGTATAGTCGTATACTAGTATATAATAGCCGTATACTAGTATATTTACATTTTAGGGGATAAACTTGTAGACGACTGGCGCTTTGTCGCACTATTCCGTTCCCAGTGGCCGCGTGCGATGACACGGTGTCTGCGTCTAAAGTTTATCCGGAAGCTACGTCTGTTGGAATTGAACCACGTGACGTCGTGTCTACATATATCCATGGATTTATTCACACTATGCATGGACTGCGTCGAACCTACACCACCTGCAGTCAGCCGCTAGGGGCCGCTGTCTGTCTCTGCGGCCGGAAATAGCCGAACTCGAGATTGCCCTGGCTGGATCTACAAGTAAATGGCGGTTGGTTCAACCCTGGGTCAACTTCAGGAATCAAACTTCATTGGTTATACTGCAGAAATATGGGTCAGTTCGTTGCTCTACTGTACGATGCGACAGATAAAAAAAAAGATTGTTGTTATTTCATCTTGATTGATGTTCACTTGAACCTGAATGTTACACAGTGACTTGAATAGAAACGAATCAGTATAACCTATATTGGATAGTGATTTATGGTCATTTAAATTAGTGTTAAGTTACTGTAAATTAATAATATGCTTTTATTTGGATGTGGTACATGCACACATGAATTGTTGGTCGATATGTGGAAATATATAATAATTTTAATACATTATAATGAGGTCAGTAGCAGTATACATATTTATATTAACAAAAGGGAGTGGATTAACAAACAAAATGAACCTGGGGTATTATTGCGCATGAAGATAATCTCCCCCAGGCAAGGGTACAATTCCGAGCTGCGCTTACTAATTTATTACCATACGAAGATATCGAGGCAAGATGCATGAAGATATAAACTGGCTGTAATGAGTGACCACTTGCTGCTATTTTACGTACGCTCCATCAGACTACGTTATAAAACTAGACACTCTGTGTGTGTGTGTGTGTGTGTGCGCGTGCGTGCGTGCGTTCAATGCTGTATATATATATATATATATATATATATATATGTGTGTGTGTGTGTGTATGTGTGCGCGTGCGTGCGTGTATACGTGTGTATGTATGCGTGCGTGTGTACACAGGTAATAATACTATAAAATAATAATAATGTGCGCATTTATATCGCGCCAAATCCATGCTTCAGAAGCATGCTCATAGCTCTACATTATTACCCCGGTCAATGGATCAATGTACTCTCATTTCACCTTCTCAACCCCCTGGGGAGTATACCGTGAACGTGCGCT
Organism: Lepetodrilus elevatus; assembly: GCA_034780755.1. Taxonomy (NCBI): domain Eukaryota; kingdom Metazoa; phylum Mollusca; class Gastropoda; order Lepetellida; family Lepetodrilidae; genus Lepetodrilus; species Lepetodrilus elevatus. The sequence continues at coordinate 7,290 of JAVCKZ010087598.1, forward strand.
CCGCTCTAACGGGTGAAACGGAAGCAAGCGTAGCTCGTTGTTCTACTCTGCCCTGGGGGAGATGTGAACATGGGGGAGATGTGAACATGGGGGAGACATGGGGAGATGTGAACATGGGGGAGATGTGAACGTGAACATGGGGGATATGTGAACATGGGGGAGATGTGAACATGGGGGAGATGTGAACATGGGCCAACTGGGTCTGTTTTTGTCATGGTCTGTATTTTTTCTGAACAGGAATCTGCATTGGGATGGTGAAGTCAGGCGATGTCCCCACGATTATGTCTGTCTGTCTGTCTGTCTGTCTGTCTGTCTGTCTGTCTGTCTGTCTGTCTGTCTGTCTGTCTGTGAGGTCCGGGTGGTCTGTCTGTCTGTCTGTCTGTCTGTGAGGTCCGGGTGGTCTGTCTAGGGAACTCATCGATATTTATTTTACATATTCCTTGTAATCAGTAGTATTCGTTTAATGTTTAGTATTGCATTAACATAGTTGTATGTAGTTTAAAACTATTTTAGATTTGTTTACTCTCATTGTTATTTTTATATAAGTTACCACCGAATACCGAGTAAATGTCTACAATAATAGTACAGTAACATATATACTTTTATGTGTTCTTCCGCAACAATCTCCCTTAATGTATGGTGGAGAGTAAAATCTCACTTTTTCATTGGATATGCTCTAAATTACATATTAACTTTCCCGTTGGACTAGACACACGCACTGCTCTTTAAGGTATCTCCGGATAGGGTTAATTAAAAGATGACCGCAAATAGTGTCTGATGTCTTCCTTCACCCGAGGTCTATAGAGTCTTTACATTATTCCTATAAAATGTTGTTTCATGTATGCAAATTCAATAGCATATATTAAAGCTTTCTTTAAATCCCATGGAATCATCATGTCCGACAGTTTGCCTAGCCCACGTGACAACACTCCGATTCCTGTAATAATGTAGTATGTGAAGGGGAGATGCATGTCCCATGGCTATCGTTAAACTTCATAGTGACAGAAATACGACAAATACGTGTAGTTGCCAACATTAATATATTTTATTACTGACTATGTACCAACATAACATGTATTAGAAGGTCACACCCAGTTTGTTCAAACAATCCATAAAACCATGTATAATATACAACACATTTCGTATCTACACGTACTAAATATACATGAATTCCTGAATGTATAGTATTTACAGCAATATTTGTATTTATTAATTATCACAGGTATTCTGACGTTTTTAACATGCACGTAGATAGATATATTTGACTGCATATCTGAGCTGTACACATCTTATCCGATCACAATAGTGTGCTAAGTAGTCTACGATATATACATCATATTTACAAATATGTACTAGGGGGCTTATGGGGCTTATAAGATCAACAACAATAGCTATTGGAATGTTTCAATATGGCTCAAACAATCTGTGTAAACTACATTTTGATTTGTAACATTTTCGGTAATCGCCCGACACTAACATTTAGCAAAGCCGATTTTATAATTATTCCATCTTTTGGAACAAGCCTTCTTGTCTCATACATTTGATTATCGAAAAGTTCAACTGTATGGACAGAAGACAAAAATCGCATTGAAAAAGAAATGAGTCAAACTTTGTCTGAAACTCGACGTAATTTCAATAGTCAAAGACTAGAACATATTTCAATCAAATTGCGAAAATATACGAAAGGGGAAAACAATAATTTCACCATGATAACAACCACCACTCTTAAATATAACCCCCAAATAGCTTAGATCATGCTCATTTAGAGGAACTACTTTTTCTTGATCATAAGAAGTAGTAATTATTCTGATGTGAACTAGATGTAAGTACAACTTTAGTAAGCTCACGGTAAATCTGTACACTATTATAACAATCGTTGTATGTAGATTCTAGTCATTGACCTTGACCTCAGATGATCTACTTCTGAGGCAGAACATTGACCTTGACATCAGATGATCTACTTTTGAGGCAGACCATTGACCTTGACCTCAGCAGATCTACTGGGACGGGACCTTGACCCCGACTCGGTGCCAGGAGTTGTTGAGGACGCCCCTCAGGTTCCACACGCCCTCCACGTTGTCGGGCTGACAGTTGTACGAGATGTCGACGGCTTTGCAGATGAGCTCCACCTTCCCAGTGTGACCCTCCGGCAGAGGGATGTGGGCGTCCCACAGGGTCCACGCCCACGTCTTGTACGGAGACTGCTCCGTGTGTTCCAGATCGGCCACGTGCCAGGTCTTCCCGCCGTCGGCCGAGACGTCCACCCGCACGATCCCCCGGCCACCGCCGCTCCACGCGTAGCCCTTTACCGACACCTATGGAAACACAAAGCGGTTAAATTAACGCCTAAGCACTAAACACTACAATGGCGGATGCAGGATATTGTTAATTTTCCTAGTGACAATTACATAAAAGGGAATTGGAAACTACTAAATCATAAAGCACTTCCAGAATTGCAAACCCCGTAAGAATGTTATTCAAGAGCGCGGAATCAGTTATTTCTATGGGGTTTGGGGGATATGGGCCTTAGATGCGATGTCCTGCCATCTAGAGTATTTTATGTTGTGAAAAATGTACAGTAAAAAGTGCCAAATTATTGGCATTAAAACAATTTGAAGTACTAAATGTTAGTAATGCAATAGATAATCACGTGATGTAACCAATTTTTCCAAGTATTATAATGCGCACCTAGTTGTAATATTACATATGTTATCATTTTCTCTTCCATTGAAACGACGACTCACTGAAAATATGTTGTTTTAAACTATAGCTACCCTGATCAGGAATGTCAGCTGCCTGTATTTTCCAGTGATCCCACTCTTTCCCATGATTATATTCGTTGTTGATGTTGCCAATCGTTGATAAGGATTAACATTACTTAAACTGTTTAGCTACTGTAATGTGTGTAGCTTTACTATTGAAATTAAATCAAACGGGATATACTATAATGTATCTTCCTTAATATTGACAGTCCCGGACAGTTGAAGTTTTACGCAAGGAAACGGAGAAAAACTCAGATATCATGATACTATCATCATAACGCATCATACACATATTGGGATATAGTGTCAGTATCTCCACAACAGAGTCATCAAAACATCATGAGTCATGACATTTTTGGTGTCCAAGTACACCCCTGTCAAAATAGTTTTCACATTCCCTACTTGGGATCGGACAGTCAAATACAGTAATACATCTAGATCTGAACAATTGTCTGAGCATCAGTGTTCTGCTCGGGTTTCTTTCGATCACTGATCCTTGGAATTTACATTACAATTTGCTTACACCTGTCCTGTAGTTAATCTGGTTTTAAAACAATCCTTTGTCGGAGAGCAGGATTTTATATCAATCCGACGACACCACCATCTGCAGTTTATTTTGTTACAGATCCTGGTCCATTCCTACAGCCAAAAATAAAAGAGACTTTCTCAAGTTTCTAAAAGACCACATCGCTGGGATGACATAAGGGTGCTGATCCAGCTAATATATTCATCAGCCCACCACCACGTACCCTGAACATGGCCAACTATCTTAGTATGAAGATGACCACGCGTAAGGACTCCGCAGTAGTATTCAGTGATCACCTTTATCATCTTGCATATCATGACATGGTAATGCTTGCTCACATCGTGATAGCCGTATCTGGCCAAATTTGAGATGATGATGAGCTGTTGTCCACACTATGCTATGGCAATTGCGAATCAATAAGATATAATATCGCTTGTCATTTATGAAGAATGTTAGTCTATTTGATTGGTATCATTGAACATGAAGCAAAGTGTATATAGTAGAAGTCAAAATAACATGAAACAAATTACCTTTCTCACACAGTGACCTAAGATACTGTAAATAGTGAACTTGGGATGGTTGTCTCGTAGTAGATGCAAAAAACGCTACCTTGGTTATAAACATTAGTTTGCATCAGATAATTGGAACGTAACAGAAGTATACAAACAAAAATGTCCGTGATACGCTATGCATCTACGACAGAAACATTAGTCAGATGAGGTGCTTATAAGGACTTGTCCCTAATAATAATAATAATAATAATAATAATAATAATGTGCGCATTTATATCGCGCCAAATCCATGCTTCAGAAGCATGCTCATAACGCTACATTATTACTCGGTCTATGGATCAACTTGCACTCATTTCACCTTCTGAACTCCCTGGGGAGTATATAGGATGATAGCTGCATTGCCACGGTATCTTCCTGCTACCCCAGTGGGATTATTAAATATCCATGTAAGGATCGAACACATGCCAGAGTAATTTTATCGTATTAATCCAGACGAGTATATTATTAGTATACATATTTATTATTATTATTATTATTATTATTATTATTATTATTATTATTATTATTGTTGTGTACCTGCTATAACGCCGTATGTTATGAAGAGCATTTTTATGTCTGTTACCAGACAACAAGTAGAGAAGCCGATCAAGAGCAGGATGCCTGCCGTCACAACACACGTCCTACAGTCGAACACGTTGATCAGTAGACTCGCCAGTGGACCTGAAACTCCCAGCCAGAACGTTCACGACACACTTATAATCGGCTGGACCTGAAACTCCCAGCCAGAACGTTCACGACACACTTATAATCGGCTGGACCTGAAACTGCCAGCCAGAACGTTCACGACACACTTATAATCGGCTGGACCTGAAACTGCCAGCCAGAACGTTCACGACACACTTATAATCGGCTGGACCTGAAACTGCCAGCCAGAACGTTCACGACACACTTAT
>JAVCKZ010087609.1:0-12042 GCA_034780755.1 Lepetodrilus elevatus
GCCGTTTTAGCCAATTGGATTCGCCGTTTTATCCAACTGAATTCGCCATTTTATCCAACTGAATTCGCCGTTTCGACAATTTTTTTCGCCGTTTTAGCCATTTATTTTGTCGCCGTTTTGGCGTGTCGCCGTTATCGCCTGTAGCCTCTGTACCAACTTCCAAGAAAAAAAAGTACAAAGAAACATCTGGTTGCGAAAATGTATTGCAATGGACTTGTTCCTTATGGAGATTTTGGAGGAATTTGGAAGGCAAGGATAAATCAGATAAATTTAATTTTAATTTAATTCTATATTAGGGTTTCGAGACTCTTTCAAGAATCCTTCACATATCATGGCTTGTCAGGTTATGGCAGGAGGAAACCCGCAACATCCGTAGCACTGAATGTTGCAGTAGACATGCGAGCACTGGCTGGTACTGACAGCCCAAGGATATCATAACCGCACTGCAATGGTACAGACAGCACATCCTATCATGATCGTGTCAGAAAAGTAACTTTCATGAACATTGATGCCAGACTCTCGGGACGGGATTTGAACCCAGGGCCTTGAAGTGGAAAAATTCTACCATTGCACTACCACCTGCTCTATTCACGGCCATTAGTGTGATGGCTGAACACCAGTGGTTCCTAGAGCATTGAAGTTTGCTGAGTGAGCTACTTAACCCTTCAGGAGGCATTCATCCATGGCATTTGTTTCTATGAGCAAAGTTATCCTATCACTAGTTGAAAGAAGGCTAAAGAAAATAACAGTACCTGTCTTTTTAATCACTTAAACAGAAATAACCATACATCAGCCATATACTTTTGTTTTATTTTAGATAATACTTCAATTCTATGTCAATTATCTGATAAAATTAACCGTCATCTTCCTGAAAGATTTGTATAAAAAATATGCTATTTCTAGCAATTTGATTGGTTGAAAGGTGTCCTTATTAGACTTACACTACAACCCTGTTGGGTCATGTGGAATTGTGATGACATGTGACATGTGACGGTGATGTCATTGCAGCGGTCATTGACTTGTATGTTAGAAAGATATAGGGCATGAATATTCGCAAATTTGTTTTCTGGAGAAAAGAAGTGCAAATCTATTACAATTTTGGATAAATTCATTACTAGCATGATTTCCGGGGCATACATGTTTTTACAAACTGAAATTTCTCGGGGTACCCTTGAGTCTGAAACCCTATACACTATGGATTGGAAAATTATTAACTATTCCAACTTTTCTTTTGCAATTACAGTTTTTAATACACATCATAATTTCTGTCCATCACAGAAAGAACCTTTTCACTCAACTATACCAACTTTTCTTTTTCACTTACAGTTTTTAATACACATCATTTCCATCCAGTATAGAAAGAACATTTTCACTCAACTCTCTTTCAAAGATCAATTCAGACAAATCAAGCATCAACAGGTCACAATAATTTCAATTATCTCCACAACTTTAACTCGATAAATTCAATCGCTAAAAACTCGATTCCACAAAAAGTGCCGCCAGAAAACTATGCTGCAGACGTAAAACGGAACACATGTGTTGTGAGAGTGTTGGAAGACTCCCTGCAAATGTTGACTGGGAGAGGAGGGGGGACACGTCAAACAGGGGACAGGTTGTTATTTTCACTGCTTTCTGTTTGCCGTCGTGATCAATTTCTGTGAGAAGTAATTTGTTTACTCCGGCTTTCTTTTAGCATATATACGCTACATTTGTCCTCTCGCTGCATTTCTCCTCTCGCTGCAGTTGTCTTCTCAGAGATCCTTGTTATTTCATTCAGTGTCTTGCAGGACAAACAACAGAATCAGTGCAATATTTGTTTGCGGTTCCTGGTTCTGCGTTAACTTACGTATATCGGTCATCATTAAATTAGATTAATTACTGCACTTTAGATGTACCGTAAATGTCATGCCATGTCATATTTCTGACAGCTGACATGCTTGGTTGATTTTCAGCCGTGACATGTCGTACTTAATTATGGTTAACGTAGATATTATAAATTTGACATGCATATTATATTCGACATTTATGATGTGCGTAATCCACTCACTTTTTAAAAATTTTTTTTAAAAACTAAACATTTGCTTAAGAAATCATTAACATGCTGTTTTAGAACTTCTCTTGTCATTTTGTGAATGATTGATTTCCTTTTCAGCACAACCTGAAGTTTTGAATGTAATATTTCAGAACAACCTTCCCCACATTCATTCTTCAATTGTTATTGGGTTCTAAAATTGAAGAATGTATAATACTTGATACAAAGTCTTAATAAACAAAAATAAAAATAAACTTATTTATCATATTCATAGCATAAGAATATCAAATTTAATATATGATATGATTAATATATAATTAATAATAAAATAGTTATAGCATATTAAAAGAAACAAAATCTATTTAAAGCATATTAAACAAAAATTAAAAACGACATAAATCCCACAATTTTCGTGAAAGTCAATAACTAAACTATTCTTTATTATGTCCATATAGATAGTTCATTAATTAATCAATAGCAATTACATGTAAATAAAATATTTCTAAACATAACGTTGACAATTTCCTTAATGCCCACACATAGGTGTAACCATCAACTAATTGGTCATATTCATATAAACATACGAGTGATGTCAACTTAATTGACTGATTGCTCCACGATCAAAGGACTTAAATAGGGAAATATTCAACACGCCAACCAGTAAGTATATACAGGTCAAAGGTCAAAGGTCATGTCTGTCAAAGTTTGATAACATGACACCTACAGACACTAACTCAGTCATGATGATGGCTATGTTACGTTCTCATACCCTTTGCATGATTCAGTGACAGTATTTCCAGCCATCGATATATGGGTTAATAAATGATGATGGGTAAAGATTAACCCCCTTCCTGTTAGAAGCAGCCATGATGCTAATAAATGTATTGATTGTGGTTCATTTCCAGCAGGGACAGGGTTAAATGAAAACTGCATCTTGTTATCAAGGAAATGTATGTAATTTAATATGTTTTCAATAATAAATTTCTAGCTGGAACAGATGAATCTAGGATGATAACTGTACTCAATGCACATATATATTAAATCTCCCATATATATGTGAGTGAGTGAATATGGAGTTTAACGTTGCTGCGGGAATCTTTTTCCCATTTGCGACGATCATATTATATGTGAAATAGTTCTCTATTGCAGAGAAATTACTGAACACCTATAATAGGACTTGAACTCTGAAATACAAATTTGTAGTTGGACACACTACCATTGCCACTAATTGTGACTTGGTTGTCAGTGGACCTCATTAGGGTCCAATTGAACCCTGTCAGGGTCCAATTCCACTGAATGCTCCTCACACTAAAGGTCGTAACTCTATACGTGTTTGGGAAGTTACGACTCTCGTAGCGCTACGATCTGTCTCTGGAACAGGAACCAGGTCTGTGTATCACACAAATGAGTGTCATTATGGAGTTTAACGTTGCTGCAGAAGTCTTTCACCCATTTAGGACGATATATCACAAAAGGGTCGTGCCTAAATCAGCGCACATCATATTATCAAATGTCATAGATCGCTACGCCAGGACTTCCTGTACGACCCTGTCCTGAAAAATGTGCCTGGGTATTGTTTCTCGAAGTTCTCATATCCAATATGTGACCATAGAGTTCGCGTAAGTGTCCGATCCCCATGTATTAGAGATGGCTATGAGGGTCTTCAAGAAACAATACCCTGGACTGTTTGTGTTCTAGTGTTTGTGTTCTAGTGTTTGTGTTCTAGTGTTTGTGTTCTATACTTACAGTATGTAGGTGATTACTCCAATGCTCCACATATCAGTAGCCACAGACAGCGGTTCATAACTCACAACCTCAGGGGCTGCAATAAAGAAAACATTCATGTAAAAACATTTAATTTTATCTATTTTTAATTTTAAAAAATAATAACAATATAATTATCCAAATGTATTAACAGGATAAAAAAATCATGAAAGAAGAACACACACACACATCTACTAAATGAGACAAAATTTATGCCATGTCTATCAAATAGCACTATATACAGTGCTCCCTCAATATAACACCCTCTGATGCACCGCGGATTCGGATACAACGTGGGGTCCAACATGGACCCCATTTATATATTTTTATTTAAAAATTATTTTGTTCCCCTTTTTAAAAAGATTTCTCCAGTTATTTTCATCTATTGCACTTTACCTTTTCTTTCCCTACTATGAGTGTATTTTTACGTAAAAAATGCTAGGCTGGAAACCCTGTAAGGGCAGTAATGCGCTCTCTTTTTGTACCCTGTAAGTGTAGTATATTAGGGGATACAAGAGTGTCATGAAATGATACCAACTTCCTTAAAACAATAATAATAATAATAATAAGGCTGCTTGTAGTGTGCTGGCTCACACTGGTGGTATGCTCTAAGTGAAGACAATGAGAGTCATAACATTGTACGAGCATATGAGTTTGAAGTCCCGTAGCACTACAACCATTCTGTTGAATGGAACCTACTTGTGTTGCATGAATTATTAAACTCCATTCTTATTGAAGACAATGCTTACCATACGTGTATTTATAGATATATGAACATGACAATGCACATACACGCATCAGTACTCATACACACCCACAAACTCTGCGGTTCCCATCATGGCTCTATGTTCATCCGAAGGGCGGAATTTCTGAGCTAGACCAAAATCTATTAATTTTATGGAGTGACTGTTAGAATTGAGCATCATAATATTTTCAGGCTGAAATAGAAAGAAAATCAAATTAAATATAATTCATTTAAAAAATATATTTCATCATTTAATAATTATGACAAATCTACCATGTTACAATTTGAACACAAACATCCACATGTTATGATAGTTTATTGGAGATTTTTTATTACTATATTCAGAACAAATTTTCATAATTGCAATCAAATATTTATCAATTAATATTTATTTCTTATTTAACATTTTGATTAAACACATTTCAACTCAAATTCAGCTTGGGGCCTATTCTCGAAACGTTCTTGCGAAACCTCTTAGCCTAACAACAGTTTTTAACGAGTCCTATAGTATGGCTACGAACTCAGTTATTAGGCTAAGAAGGTCATAAGAACGTTTTGAGAATAGGCCCCTCTGATATACATACAAATTTCAATATACATACGTCGTTTAACATTATAGATATACACTAAAAGATCTTCAAATATATTTTGATACATCTTCCCACTGAGGGTGAACAATACCAACATGATCAATGAAGACCCAATGAGGAGACACTTTGTAAATATTTGTAAAGGATTACAAGACAATGACAGATCTACAGCAGTGTCACTAGGTAACACACTACAGAGTATACCAGGGGGAACTGGCCACAATGTAGGCTAATAGCCCAACACAGATGTGCCAAAGCAAACTTAATCAAATGTTCACATTATTTGCACGGACATCACAGAACATGTTATTCATTAACTCTTTCACCTGTGTCGTGAATATTTATACATCTGAATAATGAATACAGAGTTTAGACTCATGACTGGTTCCATACAAAACATTCCTAGTATTATTGTTTTCAACAAATGTTTCCATTTTATTTTCCATAAATATTCATTTTATTCAGATTATTCCCCAAAAAATGTTTCTACACAAACATTCCTGTTAATAACACTTATTTTCTACAACAAATCATAATATTGTTTTCTAAAATTATTCATCATTTATGGTGTTTTTTTAATGTCCCATTGTTTTTTTGTTGATTTCTTTTACAAATGCTCCCATTTATTTTATTTACTTTTTATTATTGTTTACAAATAATTATTCATCTTTTATTTTTCAATATATTTTGTCCATACATTTCCCATCTTCTTATTATTTTCTTTTTACAAAAGCTACCATTATTATTGTTTACAAACATCCCTATCACTATTTCCACTTGGAGGCAGGCCACTATAATCCACCATAAATCTAATATCTAATCACCTAATCTCCTTATCAACAAGGTCCAGCAGGTTTTTACACATGGATTCAGGTGTCATGGATTTCATGATGCAATATTCAGATCCTCATTGCACTCTGTTCAACATGCCCCCAGGCACCCGTTCCACAAAGCAATCATAGCGCTACAAAAGTCATAACCTCCTACGTTTAGACAACTCTCGTAGCGCTGCGATTGTTCCGTGGAACTGAGTATCGCTTCTTGAAGCTCGCATATCAACTACGAGACCACAGCGCTCTCGTAAGTTACCGATCGCCTTGAATAGGAGATCGCTACGAAAGCGCTCATGGTCTCGTAGTAGCTACGAGAGATTCGAGAAACGACCCCCTGGGCCCTGGTTTTTACCTTAAGGTCCAGGTGTGCTATATTTTTCTTGTGTAAATGTTGGACGCCTTCCAGGATCTGTTTGATGAAGGCTGAAGCTTCCTCTTCGCTGAGGCGGTCCTTCTCCGAGATGTAGTCGAACAACTCCCCGCCCGAGACTCTGCAACAGTAGAACGACAGCAGCGAAATATTAGACAACAGGCAAACAATAAATATTGTTTGTGTAAAGTCTGCAATAACGTCTGCAGGAGAAGACCAAAAAAAATTGGCTTGCGTTTATAGGAATTTATTAAATGAATGAAATAACAAGGTGGTCGATATATCTAACAGAGGCCAGGTGAGCAACACATGCCCATGGAAGTATTAATTGGCTTTAATTATAAATAGGAGATATCTGAGATATCTGAGACTATACAGTGATATATGTCTGGCTTGCATCAATATGATGTTGTCCAGGGTAAAAGAGTCACGACAGACTAATATTGTGTTGTTTAGGGTAAATAGTAATGATTTGTACCAATATCATGTTGTCCAGGGTAAATAGTAATGACTTGTACCAATATTATGTTGTCCAGGGTAAATAGTAATGACTTGTATGAATATCATATTTTTTTAGGGTAAATAGTAATGACTTGTACCAATATTATGTTGTCCAGGGTAAATAGTAATGACTTGTGCGAATATTTTTTTTTTTTATGGTAAATAGTAATGACTTGTACCAATAGCATGTTGTCCATGGTAAATAGTAATGACTTGTACGAATATCATATTTGTTTATGGTAAATAGTAATGACTTGTACCAATATTATGTTGTCCAGGGTAAATAGTAATGACTTGTCCAAATATCATATTGTTTAGGGTAAATAGTAATGACTAGTACCAATATCATGTTTTCCAAGGTAAATAGTAATGACTTGTACCAATAGTATGTTGTCAAATGTAAATAGTAATGACTTGCATTAATATCATATTGTTTTGGGTAAATGCTAAAGCAGACAGAATTTTGAAAACAGATGTAACTTAGAATCAATACAAACAATGATATAACTTCTTTTAGAATCCCTGGTTGCACAAATTATGCATCTGCGATATATATTTCCTCTGTTCCATGTCATGTGCAAGAACAGCTATCACACAACAATTTTATTGACACACCGTCGCTCATTTATTTAAACATGAATTCGTAAATTGGGTGTCAAATTGACAAATCAACATCAACTATCCAAGAATGTCAGCTTGACCAAGTTGATGTCCAAACATGTTTTTAAAATATTCATAGAAGTAGATGATCATCAAATAGAAATACAAGTGTATTGTGTCTTATCCAGGAGTTTATGAATATTGTCTATGTCCATCATTCAACTAGATGACATGCTTTTAAAATATTCATAGAAATACATGATCACCAAATATTTATATAAATGTATGTTCAACTGATCTGATGTTTCAATCGTAGATGTATAAAGTGTGTTTTGGCTAGAGTTTATGAACATTTACTATGCCCATCATTCAGGTAGACTGCATGGGCCACCGATATTTTACTGCAAATATTTATAGATCCATCCAAATATTTGCACCTACATGTCTGGAGCCTCTTGATAAAGCAAATGTGAACTTTAGAAGATGTCAACTACTAAATAGCGAAGATGGTGAAAGAATGCACTCCTGTACGTATGAAAACTCAGTTCAATATTGACCTACATGAAATACTAGTAATTACAATCATACAGAATTTGTAAACGTTTACTAATGCTTTATGAGACTAAGCATTGGAAGGCTGACTAGGTAGAATTCATAGTTTTAAGTATAAGTATGCTTGTACCTGGTCAATGTTGTACAAAGATGTCATGCAAGATTAGTCAAGACACAATGATCAGTTGTGATGTCATGATCAGATGCGTTATTTTTTAATTTAATTTTTTTTAATTTTTAAAAAGATTTGTTTTTAAATCTGCTTTCAAGATTCTTGCACTACAGTTACACTTATATGACGACTTGTCAGTTTAGGAAAGGAGGAAACCTGCAACATCTGTAGCGCTGAAAGTTGCAGTAAACCTGCTGGTACTGACAGAACAATGCATTATCAGTCGTGAGCATGATTACAATAAGTCGTGACAACCACTGCCATAATCAGTTATGACATCAGTCCACATGATCATGAAGGAATCTATGGACTTCAGACCATTGAAATTATTGAATGTTAAAATATATTCCTTTCTAACATGCATATTATAACCTCTCATGTGTTGATGCTACGGTTTCAATACTGGTACAAGCAATGAATGACCTCTGGTAAATAAATGTGTTTAAATAAAAACCCACAAATATAGTACAGTTACAATACTGGCAAATCCACATTAAAATGCCCCTAGCTGAGTGCCTGAAAACTCCACTGACATATAACAAATATTAGCTTTCCCAAATGCATTTAGTAATTGCCCTATCGATTACTGGACATAATACCCCTTTCCCATGTTCCCTGATTTATCAGCTTTCTAAAAATATGACAATTATACAAAGATAATCTGTCCATGGCTGGTCTTCTATACCAGTGGTGTCATGGTCTTTTATAGTAGTGTCACGGTCTTCTAGTGGTGTCACGGTCTTCTATAGTAGTGTCACGGTCTTCTATTGGTGTCACGGTCTTCTAGTGGTGTCACACTATTAACCTTATTTGCCCCAGTTTGTCTAAGAATGTGTGACCAGGCCAAGTTAGCCAGACTACAGAAAGGAAAGTGACTAAAGCTAATATTGATGTATCTTAGTCATACAAACTTTCTAAACGGCCAGCGTGTTAGAGTACTTGTGTCAGTTTCCTTTCCATCAGAATGTTCAAGTTGTAAAAAAAATATATATGTCCGAATTACCAGTTCGCCGGGACTTTTTGCTTTTACGTACAGGAAAAAGGCTATTGAAATTTGAATCCAAGTCCATTAACCCTCTCCCTGCTGATTTTTACACAGGTACAGTTCTTTATGGCATCTCTGGTTGCCTTCAGCATGGAGAGGGTTAATACAGCGTAGAAGCTAATGGCCCTATTTGCTGGCGGTAATGACTAGGGCAGGTTTTACACTAAACCTTGGTGAGAAATGACCGACTGCGCTGGGATAAATTTGGAAAATGATCATCGCTGGGCAATTTCTTCGCAAAATTAGTTTCTGTACTCGAGGTTATTTATCATGCTTTCAAATCAAGCATGATGAAAGAGAACTCAAATTAATATGATGTTTCCCAAGGGAAATCTATTCTCTTGTATCTTAATGATAAAATATAAGGAAGAGGGATGCAAAACAGGTTGGTGATCTTGATAACTTTCAATAAAAAAAACTAAGAATAAAGAAACCAATTTATAAGGGATCCAGATAATATGGTGGAAAGAAATTTATAGGGCAGTTGTGGGGAGGAATTACTTTCCTCAAAAGTTTACTTATCCCTTGGGAGATTAGGTCTGGGAAATTTACATCTGGTTATCAGCAGCACTGGGGCGAGTAGGAATTTATGTTCTTTTATTTTTGCTATAAACATCTAGGTGTAAGTTCTTAGATGGTGTAGAATTGATTAGGTGCCCATCCTATATTACCAGGTGGTTATTCACTGGCGATACATCACATTTACATGATGTATTTTGTCGGTCGTCTAGTCTTGAAATTAAATTATCTACCAATTACTTTATAATGATATTAAACATCCTAATTGAATGGGATGCTAAACTCTTTAAAAAGTTTTTATTTGTTTTTAAACTGCCATTTCAGAGCATTTCAATTACAAGCTGTTCTGCAACCACTTTACAAATGCAGACATTTCTCATAGAAACACAACCTAATAAAAATAATCATATACAATTGATTTTATATCAGACCCCCCCCCCACACACACACCCCCACACCCCCATCTATATAATTACAATAATTGTAAATAGAGTGTAGGGTTCTGTAGACCACTTGGCACTTTTTCAAATCAGCATTTCCATGACAATGTTAGGATAGCAGCCATTAAAATTGACATTTGTCCAATTAAAAAAAAGAATTACCAATACTGAATGTACATATTAATGTATTAGGACTAGTTGTACCGACAAGACCAATGATGATATCTGCATTGCAATTCTACAGACAGCTCATCCTATCAATTATGCGTTAGAAAGGCAACTTTCACGAAAATTGATTCCAGGCCTCCGGGGTAGGATTTGAACCCGGGAACTTTGGCTCTGAAGTCCAAACGTTCCACTGCGCTACCACCCACCCTCCTATCCAATAATTCTTGACAATAGGTTGACTACCAAACAGTGACTCTTTCAAACAGTTACAGTTTGATCACAGCACACCAGACTCACAGCGACGCAGGTGATCCTGTGAGCACCACTTACCTAGTCAGAGCCAAGTGGGCTAACAAGCAATTATACCTCATCCAGCACACTAAACGTCTCGCAATAAATGCCCATTGTGCCTCCATAAAGAAGGTGTAATACGCTCTTCAACACTCTTATAAACAGTTACTTCCTGGTGGAGTTCCCACAAGCGTGCTATAAAACCACGGTAATCAGCCGGTCCTAAAATCTAAAATTGTACAACGCATCTAGTATAGCTCAATATAACATACGTAAATATTAAATAACACTGGGAACTTGTCTTTTTTTCATGTTCTTTCCAACTGTTTTCTCTCTTTAAATCTTATACATGATGCAAAAGGGGCATGACTCTGTTTGCTTGAACATATTCCTATTATTATAGTGATACATCAAATGACAAGATAAATAGCGGAACGTTCCCCTATTTAATATAAAATATTATTTGTTTTATAAATATCAGTAAATAACAACTTTTGGGTGGATAAATCAAGCATAATTAATCTCAAATCGAAATCCATTTGTCCGATTATACATGTTTATCAACTGTTATATTATGCCTTTTTAAATTTAATTTTTAATTTTATATTGAAATATTAAATAAAAATAAATCTGATTGATTGAATTAATATTAACTTATTTTTCTAAATACCCCCATCTGTCATATATCATCTCCACTGGACACAGACATTAAACACTAACAACATTAACTGATCCTGGGGGTTACCGGAAGGGACCTGTTGGAAACATTCCAAGCCCTACATATGCAATCTGCCTCTTAAAAGTTTGTTTTAATCCTCAGGTGTGTAGGAAGCTATGTCTGGATTCTGCCGGCTATCAGCGTCAGGTTATCGGTGTTAGTAGAAGCCTTGCAATTCCCACATTTATCAATGATACGTCTCCAGGAATAGCCTGCCCTGGTCCCCCGTCTGCCGCTCATCACTAGGGTATAGCGTATGTCTACCTCTCGGAGGAAATGCCGGAAGTGAATCAATCTTGGAATGAAATTCCACACTTGTTGCTTTAAGCATGTTAAGCTGAGCAGACACTAATGGCGGTGGTACCGGTAGATCACGGCATTGATTGATGCAGAATGTTTGGTTCTTCTATATAGTGTGTGTTATCTGTTATCTAGTGTGTGTTATCTATTATCTAGTGTGTGTTATCTACTATCTAGTGTGTGTTCCATACAATCCAGTATGTGTTTCAGAAATAGGGTCTATCATTGATTGATATATAGAGATAGCATAATCTATTTTTTGTCTTTCTTTTTAATAGGGATTTAGAGCCACTTTCAAGATTCTTTCACTTATATCATGGTTTGTCAGTTTAGGGCAGGATGAAACATGCAATATCTGTAGCACAGAATTTTGCTGTAAACCTGCGAGCACTAACTGGTACT